>JAYMTA010001540.1:0-19557 GCA_036897625.1 Pelargonium cotyledonis
TTTTCTTATTTCTGTCCAGCATTTTTGGGATTTAGGTAGGTTGTAGTGGTTGGGCTAATTGAGAGATTTGAATTGAAAGTTTTGTTTTTTCATAATCTAAGCTAGTGTCTTCCATCTTTAATTCAGAGTTGTAACTTGTAAGAAATAGACTATTGTGTATGTACAGGTGTGTTGATCTGATTCGACAAGGTATTAGATATGAGTTTTTGATAAATAGGATTAATATGGACCTCAAGATTTGGATTTCATTTGGTTTCTGCTATGATTCTTAAATCTATCAACAGTATCAAGGATTTCTCTGCTTATTATTTTTTTTCCTTTTATTCTCTACTTATTTTTATCCCTTTGGTGTAGTAGTAGTTTTTTTTTTTTTTGGGTACACTATACTTGGTAATGTTTGTAGATCAGTTTTGGAATTTGAATGAGACTGCTATCATTTTCAATCATTGCTAAAATTTGTAGGACAGATCATTATATTGCTTGCGCTCCATTTAATAGATGGCTGGCTGGCTAATGGATTAATTTTTCATTTCTAATTTTAGGTTGTTGAGCATCAGTATGTTCAAGATATCGAGTTGTTTGCTGGATCCTTGTTGAAGAGCTTTTTGGTTGATGGAGGCGATGGAAAACAACACCATTTATTGGTAGCTCTGTGATGCACTTATTCCAAAATGAAGACAGCTAAAGCATGGCGTATACGCATGGGCGATATGCAGATTTTGCCTGGGTCTCGTCAACGCCCTCCTTTGAAGGGACCGGTGTGGATTATCGTCTTGATTTCTCTTGTCAGTGTATTGCTAATTTGTGCTCATGTTTATCCGCCCCAAGGCAGTGCTACTTGTTACATATTTTCTTCTAAAGGTTGCACTCTTTCCGACTGGCTTCCGCCTATGCCTACTCGGGAATTAACCGATCAAGAGATAGCATCGCGTGTGGTGATTAGGACTATGTTAGATACGCCTCCATTGACAACTAGAAATCCTAAAATTGCTTTTATGTTCTTGACTCCTGGTTCGTTGCCTTTCGAGAAGCTGTGGGAAAAGTTTTTCCAAGTAAGGTTTTCTCTCTTATTTATTAATACTCATCTTCCTTACTTTAATAAGGTCATTCATGTCCTAAGATGGTCAGATCTTGATTATAGTTAATATGGATTATGAGAAGAAAAAAAAAGACATGATAATAAAAGACTTATTTAGGGACCTGGAAAGGGAGAATATGAGTAGAGGATCCCCAATAGTTTTTTTCTATTTTTTGGAGGATTCCTGAAGCTGACCTCAATGTTGCAAACGGCTTTTGTTATTGTTGTTTCATACTTGCATGACATGAGCTAAATGATACAATTATCTTCTCTCGCTATATAACTATGGAATTAGTTGTAGGTTGAGAAAAATGTATATTTTTATGGCTAACGTGGAGAGTGGGTTGATGGAACTGACTATCCATCCCTTGTCCTATCGATCTTCCTCTGTTCAGATCTAAAATATCATCTTTCAGGTATATTGTACAGGCTTATATATTGGTATTTGAGGAATAAAAGTTGAATTTTCAGCATATGGGAAGTGAGTAGTCAATGTGCATTGGATATGAATGTTTGTCATATTTGAGTTACATATCTCAATTCTATGAAAATTTGCTGAAACACAGCTCATTCCGAGGGAGTGACCCAAACTAATCACTCTGATATATTATTCTTTAAGTAGTACAATGTTTAATTTGTTTTTATATAGTATTGATGAAGTGTTTTTAATTATATTCTAACTCTGATATTTTTTTAAAGCTGAATGTCCTTTAAATTTTTGGCAGGGTCATGAAGGCAAGTTCTCTGTTTATGTGCACTCATCTAGGGATAAACCAGTACACGTGAGTCGATACTTTCTTAATCGAGACATACGCAGCGGCCAGGTTCGTAAGCGAGTTCAATATTTTGTTGAAGTTGCTATCTGTTAATAGTTAATGTACATTATTAGCACTTTTGCTAATTTAATTTTTGATTACTTAATAACATGTTTGAGAAAACTTGTTCATTGCCAGTCATCTTACTCTTTCCTTGCATGTATTTTCTAATTATAGAGAAAGTCGATAATGTTTGTTGAATGTTTGTTCATCATTGTTGCGATAGATGTCTTGGCTCCAGCAGAGAGCTTGGACATTATTGTTTAGTCTGAATACCTATCGAATAGCATCACCAGTACAATAGTTGCATGTTTTTCCTGCCTATGACGCTATACATCTGCGCTGATCATTTGACACAGTTTTGTTTTATTTGTTAATAAACTGAGAAAGAAAAAATGAAGCTTTTTTCTGCACAATTTGTAGATGTACCTCAGATCTGTATTTTATTTTAGGTGTTTATTGGTTAATTATTGACTAGATGGAACTAATTTTTTATCATCTGATATAATTATCACAAGTTCCTGAGGGTTGTCCCTTGATTTCTTCCCTTAATTGTGTCCTACTTCATCACATTTTCTTTGTTGAGATTAGAGTAGTACGATTGTTAAAAGTATAGATAGGTAAGAACCACAGAAGGATTACATCCTCGGTTCATCCAGTCTATTGTGTGCTTCTATGCATGATCTAACCTTTTTGCTTTTGGCCATCTGCACTTGAGAATAGATTGTACTGGGTGTAATTAGAGTTAGCTAATATAAGAAAGAAAAGAAAAAACTTATTCAGTTAGTTGGATCACTGACCATAATCTAGGTTTCTACTGGGAGGCCTTAGGATGAGTGCATTTACTATCTAGTAGACAGCCAGAAAGTATGATATGAGGTTGATAGAGCTGATGCTATACTTGTTAATTTAGCATGGGTATTGTGTATGGAAAGCAGTGGATATATCATCTGGTAGATTATGGTGAAGTTTGCTTGCTAATGAAGGTTGGGTTTTTTAGATGTGTGTGTTATAGTGTTCTTGTCTACTCAAACATTTAATGATGATAAGCTATGATCAGCGTGTTTTCATATGAGTGCACTAGAAGCATAAGAGAGGAAGGCTGGTTAGTGTTGGTCTATCTTTGTTGTGCCTTGTTGGGTATAGGGCGACTGATGGAAGACTATTTGGATTTGGACTGTCATATTCTTCTGGTGTAAAAATTGTATATATGAGTAGAATATGTGGCTATTTATATGGGTTGGTTCAGCAAGCAGATGAGGTCTATAAGGGTAGTGCTGGATCAGGAAATGGAATAATTAGGCCCTTCTAACAGACACTCAAACATGCAACTGGAAATGTGATATCTTGGAGGAAATTGTAAATGTAAGTCGGTTAAGTTATTTTATGAAGGTTGGTAGCAGGGATATTTAGAGGAAGCATAAGTGGATAAAATGATAACAGGACAACATGTCGTTTTCTATGTCATTCAATTGCCTGAAACTTTTTGGTCTTTTGATCTCTTAGTTTGGTAGGATCAGCATTGTTTAGATGGTTTTGGTAGATAATAAGAAGTTTATTGGATCTAAGGGTAGATAAGAACAATAGTACATTTTTGAGTGGGGTGATATACTAAAATTTGTTTGTTTGACCAAGGGTAGGTAAATACATCTTTGAGCGGGGGCTCATGTGCTAAGATTTGTTGTTTGACCAAGTTTTGAAGGAGTTATTCTTGGCTGCACCTATTCTCATTAGTTCCAAAGTTGGTGTATCTCATCTCGTTTGGTTTCCTATGATTTAGTTTTTCAATCTTGGGAAAGTTATCTTACAAATATCTAAGGGTGAGTCATGGCACAATGCTAAGTTTGCTGCAGGCATGACCATACTCTGATACCATGTTAAATTTCATAAATGTGAAACAATAAAATGGCTTGGGCTTCCACTACTAAAATTTCAGCTTTTTAAGAAAGGTTTCACTTGCACCACTATATGTAGCATCTTCAACTCATATTTATCCAATGCGCGATTTATTACCCACTTCAACGGTTATATTCTGGAAGCAAACAAGAGGTTCTTGATGTTGATATATTAGCTTCTTCTTCTTTTTTTTTCTTTTTTTAAGCATCTACTTTTTACTTGTTTTGGGATTTAAGTGATGATAACAAGCTACATACGGGGATTGACCCTCTCCTAGTCCTATCTACATAAACCTGATTATCTTACTCAATTATTACAAAATAAAAAGTAAATGAAAGGATTTCTCACGTTTGATTTAATTCTGCAGATCTTGTATGGTGCTGAGAGACATTTCCAGAGTCGTTAACATTATTCAGCATTTAGGTGTCTGCTGTAGACTGCATAATTCGGTTGATACTGCATAATTCGGTTGATCTATTGTATCTATTATACTCACCCAGATATTATACTATTAAGTAAAAGAATAGAAGAATCTCAGTGGAAGTGTCTGGTGTAGATGTGTTATATTTTATCTCTATATGATCTATTATACTCATCAGATATTCTAGGATGTGTTCTGCTTTTAATATCAATCCAAGGAGCTGATAAATAACTATACTGACAATTGTTTTGTATTTGCAGGTAGTTTGGGGAAGAATATCCATGGTTGATGCAGAGAGGCGATTATTGGCAACTGCACTAAAGGATCCTGATAACCAGCATTTTGTATTACTTTCAGATAGGTGATTTGGTTTTTCAGACAGTTACTTTGATCTAGTCATATCATTTTAATATAAGATGTAAATTGTTGCTATTATCTGTTTCTGATTATATCCTTTCTATTTTGGCTCTGCAGTTGTATTCCATTGCATAGATTTGACTACATCTTCAACTATCTGATGTACACAAATATCAGTTTCGTTGATAGGTAAGGACATATTCTTATGAGCATGTGTTGAAACAAACTTAAGAGATACTAGATAACTTGCTATAGGGATAAATTAGAAAAATTGAGAAACTACTTTTTAGTTCATTTCCTCTTATATGCACATGAGCATGTGTTGTAACAAACTCAAGGGATACTAGCTAACTTATTATAGGGATACTATTGGTAATTGATGCATATATAACTTCCTATAAAAGGAAAGAGAGCACTCATTTTGGGACAAAAATATAAGAAAAACATTAAACTCATTTTAGGACGGAGGGATTAAATTTCTCTTCTTTTTTTCTGGGTAGAAAATTGGAGAGATAGATAAACAACAATGTTTTCACAAACGCATATATTTTTATGGATCCCCTGCCTAATCCCACCCTAAGAGTGGGGGTATTATGAGGCCTTTGTGTGTGTGTGTGTGTTTGTGTGTCTAATTCAAGTTGATTGATATTTATAATTGACATTCTTCAGTCTTTACAGTTTTGTGGATCCCGGCCCTCATGGAAATGGGAGGTATATAGAACCAATGTTGCCTGAAGTTGAGAAGAAAGACTTCAGAAAGGGAGCACAGGTATGTTCTATAGGATATAATTTATACCATCTAGCTGCTATTTTCAATTGTAGCCCTTCATGCATGGAAAATTATCCTAGAAAAATATGTTTACAGTACTAGTGCTTTTTTTGACCCATTAATGTGAGGCTTGCTGTTTGGAATGGTTGACTAATAGGGTAAGTGTTATAAACAGAATTTCCACTTCAAATTATTTCAGTGGTGAATGTCAGCATTCGTCTGTTTTTGATGTAAACATGTTGATTCACAGAACAAAGCTGACTGCTTAGCTTGTGAACTTTGTGCAGTGGTTCACCATGAAGCGGCAGCATGCTTTGATAATCGTGGCTGACAATCTTTACTACTCAAAATTTAGGGATTACTGCAGGGTGAGTTTTTTGACTGGTTGCTTTATAATTTTGTCTGCCTTGTGTGTAATTTATAAGTTTTGATGTGTCATGGATCTCATTGGTGCAGTTTTATTTCTTCATCCATCTTGTCAGTACTCAACAGTATGGTGTTGAATATCTCTACTACGTATCAATATGTCAATGTTATTACCTTTTGAACTTGTTGGCGTTATGTGAACATGGAAGTATATTAGATTCTCATAAGTTGAATATTTGGTGTTGTAGAATAGGTTGAATGCTTTGTATATGATTTTCTCAACTGTAGTTATTGTTTATATTATTAGCTTTCATTTTCTGGTCAACCATCAATGTCAATTAAGTTTCAAGGGCCAATTTTTAAAAAAAACTGGCAAGCTCTCTATGCTGGCTAGACTTGCTTTATCTTATAAGTGACTTCACAATTGCATATATTTGATTACACTGTGACCCAGAATCAGCTTACTGTATATCTCCGCATGTTTGATGTGTTTTGAATGTGCTAGTGGTCAAAAGTTTTCGGCCTATAAAAAAAAGGTGGAAAGTTTTCTAGTTTTATGAAATGGATCTCAGTTAATCTCAACACATAGCTCATGTGCATTTTATTTTGTATTGTATTTCGATATCCTGCAAAATGCAATAAGGCTTTACACAACTCCATTTGAATTTTTACAGCACGGCATTGATGGACAACATTGCATTGCTGATGAGCATTACTTGCCGACCTTTTTCAATGTGAGAATTTTCCATACAATCTATCACTGCCTTTTCCATTTCTCATTGTCTGTATCTGAATGCCATTTCACATTGTTTCAGTTGGTTGATCCGAATGGAATTGCAAACTGGTCAGTAACATATGTAGATTGGTCTCAGAGGAGGTGGCATCCAAGATCATATAGGCTCCCAGATGTAAATTCTGCGCTCATGAAGAATCTAACTGTATGATTCCTTGTCTATATGTATATTATTCATAGTACATCTCATATTCTCATGCTTCTTCATCTTGTTTGTGATCTTTTTTGTTTTATTGACTCGATGATATTACATTTGCAGTCAATTGACGTAAGTGTGCACCTTACAAGTGATGATAAGGTTTGTGCATTCTAGAGATCTTAAAATTATTGCTTGCTTCCGATGAAAGGTGCAGCAAGTACTTAAAAGTTAAATTATTTTGCAGACG
This sequence comes from Pelargonium cotyledonis, assembly GCA_036897625.1. NCBI lineage: Eukaryota > Viridiplantae > Streptophyta > Magnoliopsida > Geraniales > Geraniaceae > Pelargonium > Pelargonium cotyledonis. The sequence goes on from JAYMTA010001540.1 coordinate 6,882, forward strand.
CGAGAAACAACTACAGCTTGCATATGGAATGGAATCAGTCGGCCATGTTACTTATTTGCTAGGAAATTCCACCCAGCAACCATAGATAAATTGTTGCACCTTTTCTCCAACTACACAACAATCTGATTGAGAAAATTTTGACCCGAAATTCTTTGGTCGGATGAGCAGTTCGACCCCATTCACACTAAGTACATGATGGTTTCTCGAAGAGCTTACGACGGCAGCAGCATTTGTAAGGCTTGAATGTTCCAGCCTCTGGGGATACGATTCTGGAAAGCTAAGGCAGTGCAGGTTTGGTTGGTTGGTGGGGATGGCTGAATATTTTGTTATTTTTCTTCTTTTCCCCTATATTGTTTTTTTTATACTTTTTGGACAATTATGGGGATGAGAATTTCTTTCCCTGCATTTTATGCTTGATCTTTGTAAAGAAATCAGAAAGTGAAGTTAATGCTATCAATGCAGCAGTGCCTCCTTTCCTTTTCTTTTTTCTTTTGTTTTGCAAATGTTCAGTTTCATTACTCATATATACACTGAATTCAGTGTTTTGCTGGTGAATCAGTTTTTGTCATCAGAAAATTCACTCTTTAGCATTATGCTCTTGATGGCTCACCCACGGGTATAGACTCCTGTTATGCTCTTGGTGGCGACTCAATGAGTCACTTGACTCGAGAAGGGTTCGCCACATTCGTGGTTCTTCCCCACGGGTATAGACTCCCGTTATGCTCTTGGTGGTGACTCAATGAGTCACTTGATCCTCGAGAAGGGTTTGCCACGTTCGTGGCTCATGGATCATGGCCCATCCGTACAAAAATGTGAACAAGAAAATACGAGAGATTTACATACGAAAATGAAAACACTAATGAATTGGGAGGTCGGATATTCAACACATCAACTCTTATAAAGTTGGGTTAGGCAAGATTTTACCTCAAAGTGCTTATGAAAAATGTTAATAGATTATCTAAATTTACTTTTAGAAAGTATTACGGAGTATTTTATTTCACACGAATAAAGTTGGATTCCATTAAAAAAATGTTTTTGAGCATTATTTTGTTAGATAATCTTAGATCAGTGAATTTTGATGTCTCACTCAGATAAATAACCCCACCATTATATAGTATTAATTAGTTTGGTAGCTTGACGGCCACGCCACTATGAACAAAGAAAGAGATTTGGGGTCCAATCATCCCCAGCCACATCAATTAATATTGTTTCCAGAAACCAAATCATGTGCCTAAACCCAATAGTCCAAGTTAATTATGTCTCTAATCAAGTGCCTAATTACCCACTAAACTAAACTCTCTCACAATGTCACTCAATACTCAACTCCACTTCCTAATTGCCCTTCAAAACAAGAAACCAAAACACACAAGAAAACATAGAAAATGGGACTGTGCTTTTCTTGCGTATCATCTACTCCCACGTTCAAGAACGTGCGAGTGGTTCACCTCAACGGCCACGTGGAGGACTTCAACCCTCCGGTCACTGTCCTCCAAGTGGCCGGAAGGGCCGGAGAGCACTTGGTGTGCTCTCCGGCCCAACTTCTCCCCATGGGAGTGAAGCCTCACCAACCCACAACCCTGTTGGAGGCAGGCCACATCTACCTCGTTCTCCCACACTCCACATTTCTAACTCATGACGTCTCGCCTCTAGACTTGGCCACTACGGTCAAGAAGCTCACGACAAAGGCTCAAACTAGCCGCCCCCGCGGACCCTGCAGGTCTCAGGGACACAACAGTTCTCCTCCTCAGGACATGAGTCATGTGAAGACAAGGACAAAGTCGTGGAAGCCAGTTTTGGATCCTATTAGAGAGAGGTCTTTCAGGATCAATGAGTCTCAGTCTGATATGCAAGAAAATGACTTTTGAGGTAAAATCTTGGTGTGATCAATGTAAATTATACTATATATTTCAATCCTAATGTGCAAACCAAACTGAGAGACTTTCTTAGCATTCATAACTACATGTAGTAGTAACATTTTGGTGCTTAAACTGTTGGATTGCATGATAGTGAAACAAAGGCAATGAGTTGATAGCATACATTTGCAGTTGTACACTGATTTTAGCACAATCATGAATGGGAAACAACAACAGGAGCCGGAGGAACCCACTTTTGTTTTGGAGAGCAATCCCAACCCGTTTCCTTGCTATAAGACGTATTGAAATGCTTCGGAAGGAGAGTCTCTCCTCTTGCGTTTCTCTCCCGTAATAGCTTCCTCTGCCTTTCCTCAACCTCGTTCTTCGCCTTACTCGCCTTCTCCCATTCTCTGCTCAGAATGCCTTGGCTAACCTCGCTCCACACCAATGACGATTCACTTTTCCATATCCCCTAACAATACATTCAATCAATCATACCATATAGATGTGCATCAGTATAAACATAGTTGTGTATAATTATAATTACCTTTGGATCTTTGACAGAAGGAGCTTTTAGGTCTGAGAGGAATTCTTTGGCATTATATATTTCTGTAACCTTCCCATTTTTGACATCTTTTATACTAACAGTTCTGCATTGCAAATATCAAATAAGAAACTAACATGATATTGTTTTGAAATAACTTGATCCAAAACTAAAATTACCTATCCCAGTGACCCTCGATTCGATAGAGCTTCTTCAATGAGTTAGATTCAAAGATTCTTCCTTGAACTGACCTCCCGCTGCGCCCTAGGAGTGAAGTTCCTTTAAAGCACAACTCAGCTTCAAGGCCGGTCTCTTGGCACTGGATCCTCACCTTCCCCACCCAATCCACCGAAGGGACGGGAAGAAACCTAATGAAAAGGCTGGGAGAGTTCATTACATAGGTCTCGCCCCAACTCAGTAGCTTCAGCTGCCTCTTCCCTTGCACCTCAGCTTCCACTGAAGTACCTGCAACATTATGTGAAGAATTGGGAACAACAGCTTTACACATCAAGAATTAGGAACATTAATCATACATTTGTGCCTACCATGGTATTTAGGAACAGGCTGTTGGCACCATATGATCTCAATATTGTGTTTCTCATCAGTGGCATGGAGGGCAGTGACCGGGGGATGATGGGAAATCTGCAACACAAAAAGAGGTTTGATTGAAGTTCAAGAAACCGAAGATTGTCCAAGATCAAGAAGATTTTGGTACCTGTTCGAGGAGGACATTAAGGTTTCCTGAAGAAACATGGTGTGTCTCTCCAAAAATGGGGTTGTAAGGCGCGACGCCAAAGAGCGAAGGACGAGTAGTAGAAATGGCCCAAGCAACCACAGACCTAAACCTCTCCAATGGTGTCTCTCCTAGGGCACACCTACTCAACATGCCATTGCCATTAAAGCAGTACACAGCTTCCCCAAAACATTGGAGCTGTGACTTTGGTTGGTTGAACTGAGGAGGCAACTGTCAAAATCCACAAAAATTCCTATTATGTCACCATATTCAAATCTAATACAATTCAATGAAATGATGATCTTCGTACCTTAAAGCGCGAAAGATCTGATCCTGGACGGACATTTTTGAAGAGACTCAAAACTAGGTGGCCAACGTTAGGAGCAATGTAATCAACATCTGATTCTCCATCTAATGCAGCAGGTTTCGTTAGAACAACCTGCATCACACGATCTTTTTTTCAATTTCAGACAAATGACCTCTCCATTTTATGGTCCCATCCTAATCTTACCTGTTCTATAAATTCACAACCCAACAATGTAATTACAAACTATTTTGGAAAATGGTTTTTGTGACACTAATTACAAACTATTTTCGCAATATGATAACAGAATTAGCATATCTCCAACCTAAATCTTGTCTAATTCAGTTGACTATACACAAGAATCCACTCATTGTGGAGCTAACCTGGGCATAATTAGACCAGCTGAAATAACCCACTTCAGTTTATAAGTTAATTAAGATAATACATTTTTTTCAAGATATAAATGTTTTCATTTCTATAAATAGAGATATAAATTTTTTATTTTCACAAATAAGAATATAAAATTTATACAATCCATATAGGTTGTTCAAATTCTTCAAGTAAAACAAAAATAGAGGAATAGAAGCAATATAAAGATGCTCTCATTCACTGCAAAAGAGGATGAGGCATATATGTTAATGGTAGCAAAAAGCTTACACATGGAAGCTAGGAGTCTCCTCCCTTGTATCATTCACCTTTACATTTCTTCTTCATCATATATTCTAGACAATTATATCTAACTTTTTAATCTCTTATTGTTCTCACTGATAAAAAGAATATTACAATCACACACCCTTCGTTTTATATGATGAACCTCCGCTCAAAACTATCGCTTGTATCCCATTGCTACTACGGGAACCCTTACTTTGTGCCCTCGGCTACCTTTCATCAATATCTCCCCAAAACTATACACACCTGTCAGTGATCGAGCAGTCAGAGTCACGGTGAATTTCCGTGATGCACCGGCTCTCACTGTCATGGCCAGAGGGTTGGCTTCAATGGCAATGGCTGGTGCCATTCTGGCCGTGATCACATAAGTTTCCTCCTCCTCCGCCACGTTTGTTACTGTGCGAGTCACTGTCTTGGTTCCTACAAGATGGGCAATGGTGATTGACGGGATGTTGAGATTTGATGGATGGCCCATGGTGTAGTTGCAGGGCGAGTTTGTGTAGTTCTTTATCTCATGAACATCAATGCCTGGGGTTGTGCACAAGAACCCCAAGTAATCTTCGTAACCTTCAAAAACCAGAGTCAACATAAGTCAAGTAGTGATGTAGATTCTAGTTAATGACGTGTCACGCAAGATTTCTGCAACTTTCAGCTTCACTCCTAGAGGAAACAGCCATGAGGTTCAGGAAAAACAAGATAGCTGCTGTATAATTAACACTCGTGATAAACCTATTGAACTTCTTTCGTAAATTGTCTTCGGGCTGTCTTCAGATTATAATAGATTATGCAATCACAGGGGTACGAAATGTGACTTGATATATAAATGGTATTGTTCAGCTATAAAAATATGTCCCTGGGAGAAGAGTTTCACTATTCAATGACGTTATGAAGATGAAGAAAGAACCTGCATCAAAGATGAGTCCAGGATCCAAAGCAGCTGTTGGATTAACATGTCCACTTCCGTAATCAAAAGGTGTAGCCTTGACAAACTTCATGGATTCTGTTTCAGAATATTGTTGTGCTTGAAGTGGCCTTCCTGCTCTGTCCAGCTTTGAGGATGTTGTCATCAAGGCTGATTTTATCGCAGCAGGGCTCCAATGAGGGTGTTTTTGCTTTACAAGTGCAGCTATGCCAGCTATATGTGGTGCAGCCATGCTAGTCCCAGATATCATGGCAAATGATTCTCCTGCTCCAATCAAATAATTCATGATTCAATGCAACAAATTTATTTTAGCCTAGACATTCTTTAACTAAGCATGCTTCTTTTCTCTCTTTCTTTTCATTTTTAACATTTGATAAGTGAAAAGACAAGAAAGGGATAAGGTCGGATAGGACCAACTGATCTCCTTGAGACAAAATAGTGTCTGCGATACCAACAACCAATTCATTACCCAAACAATGTTAAGGTCGGCTACTCCACCATATCTATAGTTGTCTATTAAGTCAAATGTTATCATGCATTTTTTTACTACTTCCTTCTAATTTAACTTAGTTCTTCCCTTATTCATCTCAATTTCTCATAACTAAATTTTCTCACCTTTCCTCACAGAATATTACTAATCCCCATACGCTTCACATGTCCAAATCACCTTAAATGATTCTCCAACATTTTGTTTTCAACTGATGATATCCCAATTTTTTGAATAGTTTGATTCCCAATATCATCATTTCTAGTGTTACAACTTACAAACAACAAATATAACAATGAATTCTTCTCTTTGCTACCTAGATCTAATGTTTGGAGCCCAATATTAAGTGCCATATCACATAGGTGGCCATTTGACTACCCTTTAGAACTTTCCTTTCAACTTTAGAGGCATTTTTTTATCACAAAAAAACTCCTTAAAACACGTCGACCACCCTAGACCAACCTTATTTCAAAAAAACTTTTCGGTCTCTCCATCTTTTTGAATTGTAGATCCAAGTTCCCAAATTGGTAACTTTTAATAGTTGTCATATCTTCTAGTACCATTGAACCACTACTGACCCTCTTCTTTTTGCTAAAATTAAACTCCTTATATTCAGTTTTGATTCTCTTTAATATTTAATTTCAAAGTCCCTCTCTTTCTATCCAATTCCTTGTGATCTCAATATTGACCAAGGCAAAAAGTTGCAATGGAAAAATCTCTCGTGACCCCCACTTATCTTTAGACTAGTTGATGCTCCTTCCAACATAGCTCTAATTCAATTACTATATCAAAGAATTCTGTTGGAGGGATAACCTCAATTATCATTCAAATATTTAAGTCAAGTGATTATCAACTGAAACAGTTTTTTCATCATGGGCAAAATTTCAGTGGAGAGCCAAATACTAAATATCAGTATAAAGTTAAAAACAAAGTAAAAATGAGGTATCAAAGTTTTTACCAACATAATTAGGTTCATCTGTTCCATTTGGTGACCAAGCAGCCCAAATGAGATTACCAGGAGCTAGAATATCCGGTTTCAGAAGATCAGCATCCTGGAAGCTAAAATCCCTTACGTTAGGCCCTCGAGAGGAGAATAAAGCCACTAGCGGTGCTGATTTGTAGAGTAAAGGAATCAAACCATTCCCAATGCTACCCGTAGCTTTGAAGCTTTTCACCCGCCCAGTCCAATCTCTTGATGTAGATATGTTGTAGTAATCAATAAGGTCCTAAAATAACAGTGAAACCAAGCACCAAATCACATAAGATCAAAATTACGCACAAGCTTGCATGAACACAGGGGAAAGAAAGAAAAGTAGGTCATTTAGTAACTAATGAAGAACCAAAATAAAATGGGAAAAAGGCAAAGCTTGTCGTAAACGATCTAGGATATAAAATGGTTTGGGCTTACACTACTAAAAGGTCTACCATGTTAGTGGGGTTTCACTTGCACCATTATATGTAGCTTATTTCTTTTATATTTATCTAATGCAGGACTTATTTCACTCAATTCAACATATCTAATATGCCACACTAAACGCGTATACATTGCTACACCACACCTAACACTTCAGAAACGATACTAATGTTGTATAAGATTAATGCGTTAATAGTAAAAATTGGAACTGTATTCCACAGTTCGCTTCCCACCATGGAAATCTCAAATTTGAGTTAGCAGACTGCTGCAAGAGAGGATTTGAATATTTACCATTGATTTTTTGACATCTGTGATTAGTATTCCAGGAAGACACGCAGGAACCGGATCAAATTTTGTTCCAGGAGACACATTTTCCACAGCCAGAATAAAGCCAACTGCACCTAGGCTCTTTGCTGTTTCTGCAACTTTCTTAATTGATGCAGTACCAACAACAAAATTGAAGGAATATCCACAAAGAAGAATGTTCCCTTCAATCAAGTTCTTGTTTAAGATTTCTGGTCTCTGACAATCTGAGGGGCTGTATTTCATTACTGAAGAATCAAGCAGCACATCATTGGCAGCAACCAAGTTAAATGTTCGATTGGCACGAGTAGAAGCTGCAAAATCCATGGTATGTGTGCTTGGCCAATTAATTTTATTGACCCAAGTAAACCAAAATATAATATGAGCAAAAGTAATGTGAACCAAAGTGGTCTTAACAAAGAACATTGAAGGTAAGAGCATGATGCCAACATGGTATGCTCACAGTTCACTGATAAACTTTCTTTACTTTTTATTTGTCCTTTTTTTGGTTTCTCTTTTTATAAGAAATAAGTCAAGTAACATACCGAGTGACAATCCAATTACACAAAAAGGAAACAAGTGGAATGCATTAATAAACTTACCTGACAACCCAAGTCCAGGTAAGATTTTTCCATTTCCAAGGGTCAGATGGTTTTTGTATCTACGATCATCAATTGCAGCTGCTACAGATGCTAGCCATGGACTATAAGAAACCAAAGTTTTTGGAAATGGACCACCATTTCCTGCAGCCTGTGCAACAAATGTACCTGCTTTCACAGCTGAAAGAAGTGTAGCATCAAAAGGATTCAAGAATGTTGTCTTTGTTGTTGCTGGTGGACTGTTTGGCCCTACTGAGAGGCTGAGTATGTCTACACCATCATGAACAGCCTGTTCAAGAAACATTGTTCCAATTTTAAAATAACTGGAAAAATAAAAGGTCATTCTGTTATAATGGTCTGCTTTTGTGGTTATTATATAGTGTGCTTCTTTTCACTAACTTTTTGAAAGTTGCATGTGTCTTTCCTATAGGAAAATCATCTTTTGGTAAGAAAGGTATTAGATAGGATCCTTTAGCAGTTCTGTATACAACACTCGCTTATATTGATGTATCCTCCTGGCATCAGAATCAACCTCATCTCCAATTGGTTTTCAAATAATTTTTTTAAGGAACTAAGTGTCGAATAGGATGATTTTCCTTGATTATTGGCCTTTCCCAACCACATCTAAAGAAGATTGAGGCCAATTCTATTTATACATCAGCAGTTAATCAACTAACTGTTCTTTTATCATCCTCTGCGCAGAAATAAAAGTCCCAATCCTTGTAACTTTAACATTTTCCAAATCAATTCTTTCTTAATACCCTAGTGTCCCAAGAAAACCTTCGCTATTAAAACCAACCAAAAGTGGAGGTTTACCTGCTAACCCAGCACATGAGGTTATAAGAAAGTAAAGATGGCAGAAACTCAAGAATAAACAGTATTGGCAAATTCTCTAAGTTACTCAGTTTTGTGATTTATGATCATGGAACAACAGCACACCTGATCAATTGCTGCAACCACATCCGCAACAAAACCTCCAAAAAGCCTGTAAAGTGCCTTGTACACAGCAATCCTGGACATATTGATGGTTTCAATCTCTCACATAAAAAGAATTAAACTTAGAAACATAAATGGAATCATTACTAAGAGCGAAGGTCATCAATCCTCACCTAGCACGGGGAGCCATCCCACTTGCTTTTCCAAATTCATGGCCATGCAGTCTTACTGGAATTCCATTATTTCCAGCAGCAATGGCTGCTGTATGACTGATAAAAAGATGGAGAAAACAAAAAGGTTAAGACATCAGAGGAAATAACATATCACCAAAAATTGGCACAGAGATTCCATACAGAAAATGGATAATTTCGAAACTTGTGAGCATCTAACTACAACATAAACACTTATTTTATCACACTTCCCTTAATATGTATATTCACTAGTCATATTATCTGACATTTATTCTAGTTCTTGTACCAACACATGTAGAACTTACCAGTATAAATGTTACTTCTTCAGATTATTATGCTTTGCCTACTGTCATAAAGATGCGGTGCAGATTAGACTTTTAGCAGGAATTGTCAAATTGAGAGGGGGGAAAGGACAAATGAGCACGGGATTCTATTGAAATTGGTATCTTAGAAACAACTGGAATCTCACCTTCCATGTCCATCCCCATCCAAGGGTGAGGCAAAATCAACAGCAGGGTTGAATGCTCCCGCTGCTATTGCAGCTTTGGCAAAATGTTGAGCTCCAATGATCTTCCCGTTACAGAAGTTCCTCTTAGTGTCGGGATCAACTTCACATTTTCCTTGATACTTTGGGAGAGGCCCATATGGTTTGGTATTGTAAGTTCCGAAGCTAGGATGGTGTGGATTAATGCCAGAGTCCACAAATCCTATGACAATGTCCTCCCCCGCCTTTTCATAGCCACCCCCCGTTGGCCAAACTCCAGTTGGAAGCCCCAAAAATTTTGGGGTATGTGTTGTAAGTCTCTTCACCTTCCAATCTCTATCCACGGATTTCACACCAGGAGTACGTCTTAGGGCTTCTGCCTACTAATATATTGAGCTATGTATGAGAATAAAAGAAGACTGAAATTTGTGACTCTGATTAGACAAAACAAGTAGTATTAAAAATAAGATTATTGCAAGGATTCACCTGTTCAGGGGAAATGTGTGCGGCAAATCCATTTATAAGATGTCGGTAGCTATAGAGTTTCTTGTAGGATCCACGCTCAAACAGCATTGCAAGAAGCATATCATGTTTTCTTTCAAGGTGGCGGGCATAGGATGTGACTAATTCACTAAATGTATGAGGAGAAGAATGAGTAAGCAGACTTCAAAAGATTAAAAGTATTGCTTGATCTAGGTGGTGTGGAGAGAGAGACTAACAAACAAAGCATGTTAAACAAGTACACAACAAGGCAGCATGAAATAAAGATGAACACCTTTAACAAGATAAACATCAACTTCAGACAGAAACTTATTCTATTTAACTAGTTAAGGACAAGAAATAGCATATCAACTGCAAATCTCCTTTTCTTCATACAGGCTGCAAATGAAGTGGTAGAAAGTCTTGGAGTGCAGTGATAATAGGTTGACCTGTTCATGGAGTCATAAGAACTACACCGCCAGCAAATCAAAGATTAATCTATACAGATTTGCCTATCCATTTATGTTAGAGTTCTTTAAAATAAACCATAAATGTAAATAATAATTTTTAATCACAATTGTAATTAAAATAAGGTCATTAGGACATTGCACAACCATTCAAACCAAGGATTTTGCTTCAGGTTAGACTTCCAAGCACTACCACCTTCTATAGAAATAATTTGTCCTTGACTTAGCAGTGTGGATCGTGGATACCCAGGAACTTGCCTACATATATTGACTAGACACCTCCTAATGGTTTTATAAAGTCAACCCATAGAACTCATATGGCCCAACAGCTGAACATAAATGAAGAAGAATCTTAAGGAAAAGTAGTCTGACAAAGATATCTCACAAGACATAACCCCACATAGATAAAGAAAGGTGTTGTCTACCCCATAACAAATAACAGAACTGGTTCGAGGAATCTAAGGCTGGCAAGCATTGGATGGCAGCAAAGTAATAGGCACTGCCAAATGCGAAACTTTGAATAATTGTTTTTTCAAAATAACAGAAGTTCACCAGAAAAAAATAGTAAGTACCTAGTGGTATCAATCTTCTCGTCAGAATCCACAGCCGTGGCTTCGAACCCATCCACGCCACCTTCATAACTTATAACAGGCTCTCCTTCAACTGTTACAATGTAAACCTCTGCCTTTCCAATAACTAAAAGTGCAAATAACAGCATAATTATGCATTTGAGCTCCACTACCCCCATCTTCACAACCCAGTATAAAGTTTAGCAGCCCACCAGATCTGTTCCATTACAGCTCCAACAGTTAATAATAATTGAGACAGGCTTCAATGTGATATCAAGACGTAGAAGCATCAACTACAGTAACAATGATATTAATAATAATCCCAAAAGTATATATTTTATCATTTTGCATCGTATAAGAATCTCACACATTCCCTCCGTAAGAAAATAAAAACTTAATTTTCTTGCTAATGGTGGGAACTAATAAATTGTAATTTGAGATGAAGTTTTATATCAAATAAAACAATAATCCAAACCCATCTCTATCTTAGTAAAGGATAAGGAGTGGTTAAAGAAAGTCTTCCAATTGTTTGGAATTGTTAAGGAAAATTGTACATAAAATATCAAAAGAAGTTTAATTTTCTCAATTTTACAGCAATCAAACTGAGATGGTAAAAGAAAGAAGCTCAAAATCCAGAGAACAAAACCAATTACAAAAACTGAATGGACAAACTATGAACTTCCTCACTTGCAGAGGACATGGCAGAGTATACCAGAAACAGACCCCGAAATGACAAGCGATTAAGAAGAAAGCAGTGGGCACTAATCAGTAAAAGCAACTAATAAGAAGCTCCAAATCAGAGAGAGTAGCAAGAATCACAAGTGACCCATTTCTGATCTTTAAAGCCACCACCCAAGCACAGAAAAAGTTACCCAAATTACCAAAGACCCATTATCAGCACAAATCAGCGAATGCCCACAAGAAAAAGGACAAACCTCCAATGACCCAATCAAACTCGGACAACAACAAAAGCACGTGAATCTACACAAAACTTGATGGCCGCATTAGGAATAAAAAAGATAAAATAAAGCAACCACTTTTATCAGCGATCCAAGCAAAAAATAACAACCTGGAATATAATTAAGTGTTAAGTAAAGTATTTTTTTCACTCACATTGATCCGGGAAGCGAATCGACCAGAATAGTGTAGCTAATGCGGGATGAAGAGAAAGGAGATTGAATCAGGTGAGCTAATGCAATTACATTTCAGAATTAACGAGCATTTGAAGAAGATGCAGTGAGTGTGTGCGAGTGTGGGTCGGATCTTTCTGGATTCAGTGAAATGTATTGGTTACATTGGAGTGAGAGAGAGAGAGAGAGAGAGAGAGAGAGAGAGAGAGTGAGTGCTGGTGGTTAGGGTTTTGCTTCACTTTTTTTAGAGAGAGAAAAAGATATTTGCTTGCAGACAAGGAACGGGAGGCGAAGGAGAAGAGTCATGGACTATTTATTGTTATTTTTATTTTTATTTTGTTTACTGTTAAATATTTAAGGGTAAATGACATATGAGCCCAATTTTCGGTCTAATAACAAATAATGCACCTAAGTTTCATAATGTAGTTTTGGGTATACTTAAGTTATTTACACATATGTCATCAGTTAGATTTAACAAAAATATACTTCAAATGGACATGTGTATCTCACATGACTAATAAAATAAGATATATTACCTAAAATACCCTCATCTTCTTCAAATGGCTCTGCTTTTCACCTACAACCTGGATC
>JAYMTA010001541.1:0-19557 GCA_036897625.1 Pelargonium cotyledonis
TTCTTTAAAAGTAATGCCAATCATGATAGTTTTTATTATTTTCAAATCAATGGTTTTCTTAATCTTAGAATTGGAGGTACAAATTTATAAGTTCATAAAACTTAAAAAGGGAAGAAAAAATAGGGCAAAACTCATATTGGCGCACTAGTATTTTTCCGTTTTCGAAAAATTATTTTTGTAGGTTGGCTGTAACTAAACTTATTACGTGGGGTCCACCGGCACAGGGGCGTTTTTGTCATATTGATTTATTGTTTTAAGGTTCGGATATATCATCTCCCAAAATGTATGCTTTAAAAGTAATATTTAACTTTATGCTATAACAATCATTAAAAATGACTTTAATAAAAACAATAATTATAACTCTCTTTTTTGATGAAAGAGGAATTAGTTTGTCTGCAATTTCAACACAACTAATAGCATAATTAAGTCTAGTAACAACCGAACCAAGCAATACTTCAAACAAATTCAGTGCAAATAAAAGTTTATCATGAACATTAAATTTTAAACCATATATCATATGCTGAGTCAGAACTGTCTTCACCCTAACCCTGAGAGTTCCACTGGTGTTCACCGCCTTAACAGCTCCCAAAGCTTCCTCCAACCTCTGTTGAATGAAAAAAATTAAGTTCATTAAACTGTTAATTACATTTGATTGAAGATATGAACAAACAAAATACAAATAATCTAACCTGAAGAGCTCCATCTCTATCACCTGGAGGAGTTACAGCTTGGATCTCAATTTCACTATCATCCAGTATGAGTTCTCCTGCAAGTGTTTTATATATTAATTATTCTTACATGATAATTGAAGAAATTAATTAAGTACTACATTAATACAATCCAAATATACATATAATTTAGTACCATTCTCTGCTAGTGTGTATCGGACAATGTTGTAATCTTCAATGATGACGTCATTGGTGGCCACCTATATATGAAAAACATTTAAAAATTAAAATCTAGTGTGCTAATTATTAATTAAGGTAGGTAAAAACAAAGTGTAGTATATAGAATCCTTACCAAGTAAGGTCTGTTCACATACATATCTTTGTTGATAACCTCTCCGGTCACGAACTTTCTGAGTTGATAGGTAGGCGTAACTATCAGTAGGGTCATTGGGACGATTCAGAATCTGTGTAATTAGTTAGTAATCAAATATTTAATCAAATCAAGAGTATTATATATTGGTATGCATTTTCATTTACATGTATTTTGTGTAACTAACAAAAATATTTAGGGTAAAAAATGAATGTATTTCAATGTTATAATATATTTACGTACATACATTTATCGATTCAAGTGAATAAAAAATATATTTATGTTTTTTAGTGCGCAAATGTTTATGATTAATACACTAACATGTTACACAAACTTATTATAATACATCAAATCTTACACAAAAAAACTAAATAATTTTTTTGGCATGATCTTTAATAAAATAAGTCATGATCTCTAATAAAATAGGCACAATTTGTAATAAATTCATTAAAATACTGAACTTCCACACTGACTCTAAAATACGGATCGGAAATCAGATTGGACCTCCTTGCAGCCAACATCAACCATCGGACAGCATGTGCTATATATTGGACTATGCAATTTGATATAATGATTTAGGTGGAGCAACACACTCACGCATTTTGAGACTATGCAAGAGTTCATGAGTGTATGAATGTGATTCCACAAAAAAAGTACCAAGAAAAGCGATCCGATTGAGCCGTGAATACTTATTGGTGACCAATAAGTACCCAATATTTGGAGAAGATAGGCCGGATAATACCCAACCAGTGATCGGGTGCAGTAGATGAAAGGTTGTGAGGTGGTGGCAGATGGAGTTTGGCGGAGGGCCCTAATGGATTCATTTCTTAGAGCTCTAAGAGAATGCGCTCCTCATTTCCACGATAATTAAGTCCTATAGTTTTACAAATATTGAGTGTGGTTGATAATGTCTTGACAAAGCGCTTACTATAGACGCCTGAGTGTGCTCAGGGTTCTTAGCATAGATCCCAACAAAATCAAAGTGCAAAATTGAAATGGAACGTAATTACATACCTTCCACCATAGCTACAAACAACATTTTTGGGATTGGTTGGAGAATTTCTGCTTCTAAATATCTATCAATCTTTATATAATTATGTAATAGAAATGCTAAAGTGAGATCGTTGATTTATGAACCACGCCTTTATCATCAAATACATTCAATACAATCTTGCTGTTATTGATTATCTTTAAAGAGAATCACCATACAAATGATAACAATCTGCACAAGCTTCATCAAAAAACCAGAAGCAGGTACAATTATTCACTAATCTACTTGTACAAAGCTTCGTACAAAAACTCGAAGCTGATAATACAGTCATTAGCCCTCTAAAACTCGAGCTAACATACAGAAACAACAGACCAAGCATCCCTATACAAGATCAATTTACATGATAGGATGCTTGTAAAGAATAAGCAATGAAAGAATACCCGAAAAATGAGGGTTTCTACCATACATGAACAGCTCGTTCTCGGGGAAGAACCCGAGCAATTGCTCCGGATGATCTTCTTTCGGAGAACTGATGAAGGATCCTGATCAGAGCAGTGGCCTTCCTGCTTGCTCGGGGCGTGCCTTCGCTTAGTAGAGAGTACAATGATTCCATGAGAGAAGGGCTCTTGACCAAAAGAGCAACCACATCAGCCCCACCATTTACACAGACCGCAAGCAATATGGACACACAATGCTCATTGGCTGGCTTTGATGTGGAAGAGCTCAAGACCTCCATGATTGGCTGCAGAGCTCTATGGCGAAGAAGCGCGGCGGTTCCATCAGGCTTCTCAGCAAGACTAGCTAAGACTGCAAGAGAGTCTGTGATCAAATCTTCTCTATCAAGTGTCAAGAGACTGATCAGCAAAGGGACTGTCTCGGCTGCGAGAACCTTCCAGTGATTGAGAGGGTGCGAGAGAAGGCCCGAGAGAGCAGCAAGTGCATTCTTCTTGCCCCGGTTGGCTTCCGCCTTGATGAGCCTCACAAGACCTGGAATTGCCTCAGGAATTTCCCCAATCGATTTCGCGTACTCCTTGACTGAAGCCAAGTAGTACAATGTAGCAGCTGCGTGGTGACAAGTTTCAACCTTTAGCCCCTTTTGCAGCAAATCCACAATCAATTTCAACCCACCATTGTCAACGATTATGCATTTGCTTTTTGATTGCTTGGAGAGGTTCAGCAGAGCTGCAGTGGCGTTTTCTTGGGAAGACGAGTCTGTGGAAGACAAGAGCTTGAGCAGGTGAGGGATTGTGCCGGAATCCACCAAACAAGACCTGTTAAAAATGCTTGTTTTGGCAAGAACCCGGACCTCATAGGCTGCTCTGTTTTTGTCTTCCTCTGTTCCTGATTCTAGCCGGAAAGCCAGAGAAGTGGCTCCCTTTTTCGGGGCCCCCTCCGCCGCTAAACTCCCAGGAAGTACCGTCCTCGTGGCGTCACGATTCCGGCGACCCGTTTCAGCAATCTGATTTGGAAGGCCGTTTTCAGAGCAATATTGTTGAATCAGCCTCCGAAGCGCCAAATTTGGAACCAAATCTGTGTTCTTGAGCCTCTCCCCTGTCTTGGGACAAATTGGGTGTCCGGCTCTGAACCATTTCAGAATCGAAGACCGATCGTAGGTGTGCCCTGTTGAGATCGTCACAGGGTCGTTCATGAGCTCGAGAGAAATTGGGCACCGGAAATCTTCTGGGTTCAGTTGGTTCAGCGCCGCCGCTTCGCATCCGCCTCCGCTGGATTGCTGACTGGCTTCGCCGTCGGCAACATCGATCAACACGCAGCGACAATAGGTCACGAAACCCATTAAGCTGCTCAGAAGCTCAGCCTCCCTCTTGTCCTCACTCGACCACTCGATCCCAATCTCCGAATCCAAGAACCTGACCTCCTTGTTGCAGTCGCTCCAGCTCCGGATTCCGAGGCAATCAAGAACCCATCTGAGACAGTTCGGATCCGGCACGATCCCACTCTCGAACTGACCCAAGATCTTTTTAACCTCCTCCGAGACCCGTCTGTCTACGGGGTCAAGTTCGAATCTTACCTCGCGCGCCTGCTTCAGAACCAGCTCAATCACCTCCTCGGCTTCGCCGGAGACCCCGATCGAGCTCAACGGCAGGACGTCGAGAGCAGTCGCGACGGCCCGGCCCAAGACCCGGAACTGGTTCCCCACGCGCTCCGACTTCATCAACATCCATACCCGCACACCCTCTCGGCTACAATCCTCCAGCAAGTACCGGACCTTCTGAAACGTCAAGTGGAGCTCGGAGAGTCCGAGAACCGCCGAATCCGCAAGATCCACCGGCCCATTTCGGATCTCCTCGAATAGAACGAGAAGAACCTCAATTTGTCGGATGATCTCGCGAGCGTTTCTCCGGTTGGTCGCGAAGAACCCGGACTTGTGAGAACGGATCGTTTGGGTGAGACCGTTGAGCGAGTTGAGAAGCGTCGCCGGAGCTATAGATTCGCAGGGATGGACCGCCGGGAAAGTGAGAATACGGCGCGTCGAGTCGTTTGAATTATGGATCATCTGAACAGATGAGAAGAAACAAAAATAGAAAGTGAAAAAGGTTTGTTTGGTTTTGAGTTTTTGACTTTTTGTTTGGGTGTTTGTGTGAGGAAATGATTTGGATAAAAGAACGTAGCTATTTATAGGATATGAGTTGAGATACACGCGTCAGAAGATAAGATATAGGTGAGTAGGATCTAACGATGTGTGAGATTAGAGACCATAACACGTGGAGGTGGCAGGCGCGTGGGTTCCTAGGTGTATGGGAAGGTTGCGTCGGATGGATACGAGGAAAAAGCTAGTTTGAAGGAGAGAGCAACACGTGTCGGAATAAGTATGGGAAGTGGCATGTGCACAGCCGACATAGGTTGAGAAGACCCTATAGCTTACGAAGATATTAATATACTAAGGGTTTAGGATCATTTTATTATTGTTGTATTATTGGAATATCAGGCTGTGCAGAGACTAAATTAAGTTATGTGCTTCGGATAGGAGACTCACAATTTAATGTTTCTTAGTGGCATCCCATGCTAGCTATATTATGTATATAATTTTATTTTATTTGTGTAAAAAGAATGGTATAAAATATCACTTTCAAATTAATCCAACCAATTTTGAAGATGTATACAAGACAAATTGCAATAAATTTGTTGTTTTTTTTAAGAGGAGAAGTTCATGATCCTTAAAATTTTAAGAAAAGGCAAAAGAATGAGAAGATGTCCATTTTTTTTTTTTTTTTTTGAAGATGAGAAGTTAATCATTCTTAAAATTTTAAGAAAAGACAAAAGAATGAGAAGACGTCCAGTTGGAAGACGTCAGTACGAGAAGCTTCAAGTGGGCTACATGTTTTTTTTAGTTCTTACGGTTGACCAAAAAACGTCAAAAATAAATATAATCTAATCATATTACAGATGTATCTAAAATGCTCAATGTTTAATTTTTTTTCTCGTATAAACAACAAAGACAATTCTTGCATAATTGTACTACAGAAATGTTAGGTATAGCTCTAGCTAGATTTCTTGCTAGCCTCACATCACATGTTCTAAAGAGTGACAAAAGCCGATCATTAAGCAATAAGCATTATGGTTGACATCGCAACAACCAGTATCATTACAAAATTAAAATACAATGAGCACATTACTCTTTATTCTCAACAAGTTTAACGTTCAGAAAAAAGGAAAAAATGGTGGCTCAAAATTAAATTCATAGCCATGCCGGATTCTTCATAGGGGTAACAACAGCTTTTACTTGCAAGTAATTACTAAGACTATAAACACCCTTTTCTCTGCCGTGTCCGCTCATCTTGTACCCACCAAACGGAATTGCTGCATCAAGAACATCATAACAATTCACCCAAACTGTCCCAACCTTCAATGCTCGAGTCAACGTGTTGGCTGCGTCTATGTTTCGCGTAAAAACTCCTGCAGCCAGTCCATATTTACTGTTATTTGCCCTCTTTATCACTTCATTAATGTCCCTGCAATATGTGCAAAAACATCAGTACCATGTTAAAGGACAAAATGTTGAAAATGTGAAGCTACAAGCTTATAATAGGTTTATGTGTATATAGCTCACTTGAACTTCAAAATGGACTGAACTGGACCAAATATTTCATCTTTTGCTATCAACATATCATCCTGAACATTTGAGAACACAGTAGGCTTAATGTAGAAACCTTTGCTACCAAATCTCTCTCCCCCTGTTTCAAGAGTAGCTCCACTTTCAACACCAGATTTTATATACTTCAGGATCTTCTTAAATTGTGCCGAATCAATCTGTTTTTTTTCATTTATATAACGTTACAATCAATCTTAGCACTAAAAAACCAGTAACATAAACATTTCTATCTCTTTATGTATACATACCTGAGGGCCTTGTTCAATGCCTCCCTTGAACGGATCACCAACAGTGCGTTTCATGGCACGAGCCCTCGCTTTCTCCACGAACTCGTCGTACACACTTTCATGAACATAAGTACGAGAGCCTGCACAGCAGCATTGTCCCTGCAGATATTGAGAAAGTGTTATGATATAGACATGGAACCATTAGTGCTCCATGAAATTTACATGATCTGTTTGCACAAATTCAGTGGACAAGCCTGATTGAAGAATAGAGCAAAGTGAGCATGCTCAACAGCCTCATCTACATCAGCATCCTCACACACAATAAAAGGGGACTTTCCTCCGAGCTCTAGAGTCACTGGCTTCAGATTGCTTCTTGATGCCAATTCAAGAACCGCCTTTCCTGTTTCAGTTGATCCAGTAAAAGCAAGCTGCAAAAGGATTATAAACAATGTGTCATGGGCTTTGGATTCCCTTTGAGGTCTCAAGTTCGAGTCTCTTTGCAGACGATATGGGGTGTGATTTATGGCTTTAGGGGAAAGCTAACAATTAACAGAACGACGCCTTCCACTAGAGGAGTGAGAAAACATGCCTTTACAGGTTTGTTATCCCGTTGCTTATCCAAAAGATAAAATATATAACAGTCTGTTTCTATACAGAACCTACCTTATCTACTTCCATATGGCCAGCAAGAGCTGCTCCAGCAGTTGGACCAAAACCAGAAACTATGTTCAAAACACCTGGAGGAAGACCAGCCTTCGACAAAAGAACGTATCTTATATCAGAATATGGAAGCGAACTATGAACAAGAAAGAAGATTCTGCACATTATATATCTGCCAAAAATGAAATGAACAACCTCATGGAAAAGCTTAGATACATAGAGAGCAGAGAGTGGTGTCTGCTCTGAAGTCTTCAAAACAATAGTGTTTCCACAAGCTAATGCAGGCCCAACCTTCCAACTAAACAAGAGAAGAGGAAAGTTCCAAGGAATTATCTGACCAGCGACACCAATTGGTTCGTGCAAGGTTTGCACGTGATGCGATCCATCAGATGGAACTGTGAGACCATGAATCTTATCCGCCCAACCTGCACAGATCACATGCATATTAATACTTACAAATTTGATGTAAACACTAAAGAAAGTAATGTGACATAGATGCATAGTTTATAATTAACTTACCAGCATAGTACCGAAAAAGGCGTACCACCATTGGTACTTCAATTTTGGCAGCCAGTTCATATGGCTTCCCACTATCCCAACTCTCAAGTGCTGCGATTTCATCGTTATGCCTCTCTATCGAATCAGCAGCACGCAAAAGTATGCACGACCTTTCCTACATTTGTTAACAGAATCAATCACAAACAAAAACTGAATGGAAATCAAGTACCTAAAACTTACAGTGAAAAGTGATAGAAATTAGGATAGAGTAGTTACATAAGGGGTCATCTTTGGCCATGGTCCTTCATCAAATGCCTTGCGAGCAGCAGCAACTGCTCGATTTATATCTTCTGTGTCGCCTTCAGCGACATGAGCAATTACCTCACCTGTCCTGGGGTCCAAAGTTGGAAAAGTTCTCCCTATGGCCAAACAAGTCATGAGAGCTTTAAGATTCAGCAAAACATGGAGCTAAAGTATTGGCTATTATCAGAAAACAACACTGAAACCGCAAGAAAATGAGTAATTGCATATATATTTAGAACATCAAACCTGATGCAGAATCCACAAACTGCCCATTGATCAAAAGCTGTCTGTAATTTACACTAACTGGTGGTTTGATTGGCTGTTCTTCAACTGCTGCAGCAGTGCTATATCTACTACATGTTCCTCTTACTAGGTTTAAATTCTTCCCTGAATTGAGATGCAAGATATTAACATAAATTTAGAAGCTGATGATTTCCCTCTCCAAATAACAGATTATTGGATATAGCTAGTTACAGAACATGGAAATTGCAGCTTTTGCACATGAAGTTCCTCCAAACATGTGAGAGATGTTTCTTCATAAATGGTTTACCAAAGCAAACAAGACTTGAATCCATAATCCATCAAGTACATTCGCGGTCAACTTAACACACCAGTTGCTCACTCCGTCTCAAAACGAGTGTCCATTTTCTCGTAAAAGGTAACAATGAGTTTATTAAAGACAGATTTGTCCATTTTCTTAGGAATTCTAACAAACTAACCATAAGCCTTATGATATTTTTGGTAATCCATGCATAGCTAACTATAAAAGGCCTGTGCGTTGATTTAGGGACAAAATTTGTTATAATAGAACACTCGTCCTGGGGCAAAAGAGTATGTTGAGAAAGGCATGATATGAACTACAAATGTAAATAGAACCCAGATCTCCCTAAAACCTCATTGAGATAAAGAAAACCCATAAAGCAAAACAAAGTCATTAATTGCTGCCTAACTTCAATAACTTCCATGTAAACATAAAAACTTGAGAATTTCTCTCAGCAACCAAACAAAAAATGGCAGATACATAATCAGATCACTGATCTAACAAGGAACTAACATGAAGAATATTCAAGAACTGTCCTGTTACCTCGAGAGATCAGAGCAGAAGCAGAGAAGGAAGCAAAGTTGCGAGAGAGCAGACAAGAGATCCTTGTAGCCACCATGGTAACACCAACTCAATGGTCTCTAGTCTGTTGAGTATCTATGAATTGCAAGTGTATCAAATGAATGTACATACAGATAAATATGGTAATGCACCAGCTTTAACTGTGTGTATAAATGCAAATGAAAATCTAGCATTACCTTTATCAGCAAATCAGGGCAATTACTTTTCACAATACAAATCCAATACACTCATATATAGAAGTATATGTATGTGTGCATGGCTCAACAACCTATCACCTGCCCTAAAAAGGGTAAAAACAAGTCTATAAATTTAACAACAAGCTTTACCCATTTCTTGGGCCATTCTTATCTATGAAACACCTCATTGGTCTTAAGAGTTGTTGAAATGAACTTGCAATAATTGTGTTATTAAAGTTAAAATTCACTGTGTCCCTTTATCATAAGAGTACAAGTCAGAATAAAAACACTTCTTACTTTTTTTCTTCTTCTTTTTAAAATATATGATATACTCATAAATTGAGTAGAGACTACATCTTCATAATTTGTTGACTTTTACTTTGTTTTATTTAAGTGGAGGAAAAGGCAATTATTATCAAGTTGCAACAGCTCATATGATCATAGGGAAGGTTAGGAAGAGAAAAGTCACATACTACTAAAATTGTCCACAATTTTTGTAGAATGTTAAACAAAAATATTATTTTAAAGAAATGTGGTGTCCTTAGGCCAATCAAATTAGCCTTGTGTCTATAATTCTTACTATTTTGAGAAAAAACGATACAAAATTCCAAGAGACCAATCAAGTGGACAACATTATTTCATAGTGCTAGATTAGCATATACAAGATGTACAAATGCACCGGATTCTTAATTGAGAAGAGCCCAATTTTCTTGTATGAGTATTAATTGAAAAGAAAGAAAAAACATAACAAAAAAAGATGTTGAACTTTTTATTAAATTTAAAGGGCAATTTTTACAACGATTTATTTCTCCAAAAAAAAAATCTAGGAAAAAAAAATCAAAAACAGAGCTAGTCAACAGTGATTCTCTTGACAAGAGTTAGAATCAAAACAGACGAAAACCACAACCCTAAAGCTTGATTTAAAGATGTAAACATGAATTTTTTTACTTCAGCAAAAGTCCTCAAAATGATTAATAAGACAATCCTAGAACTTTAAATAGTGGATAAAAATGGAAATAGAAAAGAAACACTCCAATTGATCAGATAGGTGTAGACATTGGCAATCCAGCTAGATGTAGAGTTAGGAAAGTGAGTTCGGACACCGAACTTGTGGAGTTATGGCCCTTTAGAGATGGTCTCATTTTGGTTGAAGTTTTTGCACTCAAGTTTAGAAAACAACGAGTGATCATTAATGTTTGTTGAACTATTTATTTGGCGTAGCGCAAGAGGCGAGTGGTCATTTGATCAAATTTGACTTTAGAGCATTTTCGTTACTTATAGTATATATGTTGTGCAATGTTACAATAATGCACATATCACTCTTCATTCTCAAGAAGTGATAACAATCAGAAAAAGAAGAAGAAAAGTGTAGTCTGGTTCAAATTCAAAGCCATGCCGGATTCTTAAGAGGAGTAACAACAGCCTTTACTTGCAAGTAGTTGCTAAGAATGTAAATTCCCTTTTCTCTGCCGTGTCCGCTCATTTTGTACCCTCCATATGGAATTGCTGCATCAAACACATCATAACAATTCACCCAAACTGTCCCAACCTTCAATGCTCGACTTAACGTGTTGGCTGTGTCTATGTTTCACGTGAAAACTCCCGCAACCAGTCCATATTTACTGTCGTTTGCTCTCCTTATAACCTCATCAATGTCCCTACAATACGCGCAAAAACATCAGTACCATGTTAAAGGACAAAATGTTGCAATTGTGAAGCTACAAGCTTACAAGGTTTGTGTGTATATAGCTCACTTGAACTTCAAGATGGACTGAACTGGACCAAATATTTCATCTGTTGCTATCAACATATCATCCTGAACATTTGAGAACACAGTAGGCTTAATGTAGAAACCTTTGGTACCAAGTCTCTCTCCTCCTGTTTCAAGAGTAGCTCCACTTTCAACCCCGGATCTTATATACTCCAGGATCTTCTCAAATTGTGCTGAATCAATCTGTTTTTTTTTTTATATGACAAACAATCTTTAGCTCTAAAAAAGCAGTAACATAAACATTTCTGTCTCTTTTGTATGTGTATTATGCATATTTACCTGAGGGCCCTGTTCAATGCCTCCCTTGAATGGATCGCCAACAGCGCGTTTCATAGCACGAGCCCTTGATTTCTCTACAAACTCGTCGTACACACTTTCGTGCATATAAGTACGAGAGCCAGCAGCGCAGCATTGTCCCTGATTGAAGAATAGAGCAAAGTGAGCCTGCTCAACAGCGTCGTCTACATCAGCATCCTCACACACAATAAAAGGGGATTTCCCTCCAAGCTCTAGAGTTACTGGCTTCAGATTGCTTCTTGATGCCATTTCAAGAACAGCCTTTCCTGTGTTAGTTGATCCAGTAAACGCGAGCTGCAAAGATATTATTGAAGATCACAAGTAGCATAGTATGTAATTCACTTCTTGTGAGTGACAGTGTGAGATGGTACCTTATCTACATCCATATGGCTAGCAAGAGCTGCTCCAGCAGTGGCCACGGCCCTTCATCAAATGCTTTGCGAGCAGCAGAAACTGCCCGATTGATATCTTCTGCATCGCCTTCAGCCACATGAGCAATTACATCACCTGTCCTGGGATCCAAAGTCGGAAAAGTTCTCCCTTTGGCCAATAACAAGCCACAGCTTTATATAAGATTCAGCAAAACATGAATGCGCGCAAGAAAAGGAGCAATTGCATAAATGTTTAGAACATGACACCTGATGCAGAATCCACAAACTGCCCATTGATCAAAAGCTGTTTGTAATGTACACTAACTGGTGGCTTTATTGGTTGTTCATCAATATCTGCAGCAGTGCTATATCTACTACATGTTCCTCTTACTAAGTTCAAATTCTTCCCTGAATAATTGAGATATGTAATGTCAAAAATCCAAAGAAAAATAAAGAGATACAAAATGTTAAGATGAAGAATATTGAAGAAGTGTGTGTTGTTAATTAAGTACCTTGAGAATTAAGTACCTTGAGAAAACAGAGCAGAAGCAGAGGAAGAGGAAGGGAAGGAGCGAGAGAGCAGAGATGAGATCCTTCTAGCCGCCATAGTAATATCTATGAACTGTATGTATGCAAGTGTATCAAATGAATGGGTATATATAGAGTGAGATAAGTATGTATGTATATGTATATATATATGGTACTATACCAAATTTGTCTACATTTATTTATATATACACGTGAAAATTGAGCATTATCTTTATCAGCAAATCAGTGTTGTGTCATGTGTGGTGTCCCTGCTTCCCCGCCACCCCCCCACCTTCAACGTCGTTTTAGGCTTTCAGCTACAGTTCTTAACTGCAATAGTAGTATAATTAACACAACAATTTCTGGCTTTAGCTGCAGTTAGAAACTGCAATCAAATTGAGATTAATTCAAATGAAACTTTGCCCTTTGAGTTTAATTCAACTCTTTTATATTATTTTCATTTGACCACGATTTAAAAAATTTAGGGACCTAAATATTAATTTTGGTACAGTACTTCCAAAATTCTTGAGACAGCCCTGATCAAGATAGGGAGATCTCAACCAATAATCCTTGATTTTGTGAGGCTATGTGGCGCGGAAAATATAATAGTTTCTTTGTTACGATACAAATATGGCGTAACATAGTTATGAAAAGCCGTTTTCATTTTTTTTCCCAGTTAAGTGGCAATAAGACTCGAACCTAATACCTCAAAAGAAATCTAAAACGCTTAAATGAAATATGATAAATCTATTTGACAAACTCTGCAACAACAACAAATTCTATTTCTATTACATTTTGTAAAACTAGAAAATTTTATTTTCTAATTTTCCAAATAAAAAAGTCATGTTGCTAAATAAGTTTTCTGGTTTTCTAAAAAAAAATCGCAATCACAGATATACAAAGAACTATAAATTTTATTTCTCTTACAAAAGATAAAAATACTCTTACTAGTAATTCAAGAACAAACTTACTGGAAATAAAAGCGATTACACATGAAAACAGATGGAGTATTATAAATACCAAGGATTAAGAAAACAATGAGATCTGGAAAAGTTGCTCATTTTGCTTCTCCAGCTATGTTTTTCTTCTTCTTTTTTTAATTTTTACACATAAAGGAAGCAAATAAGTCTACAATTCATTGTTCTTGCCATAAAAGCAAAAGCTAAAAAAAGAAATAGACATGATAAAAGTACAAAACAAAAATTCACAAAGTTCAATGAAGGGTGAAATGTTGTGTGATTTAGATCCTCCTTATCTTTGAAAATGTCCCTGTTTCAGAGAAGTAGGTGCTTTGAGTTCCACTGCCAACCTGGTGCGCATGAGCCTGTGGGTTCGAGAGTTCAATCCCCTGTACACACAAATTGGAATATAAGCACCATCAATACACCAGCGATATATTAGTTCATCAAATACACCAGCGATATATTAGTTCATCAAATACACCGGTACGTCTACATTCACAAATAAATTTACATATTGTAATGCTCCATCTACGGCGGGTAATACTAAAGCCCAAAACTGCAAATGTAATTTATGTAATTAACTGGACAACAAGTACCTCGACCGCATAAAGAAGGTTCTATGTTAAATATTTTGATCAGACATGAAAATCTACGTTACTGAATATGCAGGGACTTAAGGGAAACGCAAGCGACTGGATTTGATTACTTGGATATTAACCATGAAGAGTTGTGCTATCAGATTGCTATACAACATAACGGTAACATAGTTCGTGAGTAAACCTGCAAATAGTGCAACGCAAAGAAAACAAACCTGCACAGGGGTAAATGCCAAACTAGAAGTCAGTCCTGAAGTAGCACCACTGCTTCCATAACTTTTTTCCTTAAACCTGTCAACAATAGATAACTCATGAGTTCATAAAAATGAAACCAGAACTGATAACTCGTAAGTCATAACTAACACATAACCAGACAGATCATTATGTAGTTGGGAAGGTAAAAAATGGCTACCGATAGATTTATCCACCGGTGCAATGATCAATGAGAAAAGTAAAAAGGAACTAAAAACCATTCAAAAAAGCCATACTTCTTAGCAACTTTAGCTGCAAGTTTGCTCTGACCCATTGACACTCGCAGCTTGCCACTTCCAGCCTGACCTAGCATTCCATATCCCTCACCCAGCCCATCCCCTGTTTCAAAAGCATGGAACCACTAAGATGGAAGTACAAAAGAGATTCATAATTTAGCATTGCAGACCACTTTTAAGGGATGATAAGATAAGAAAACAAAACATTAAGTGCCAAACAATAAGATGTTGGGGGCATGCAAAGATGCAACACACAAAATACGATCACTTGAAACTCTAAAGTCTAAGTGCGGTAAAGAAATCAATTTTTACCTAGAGAACTCTCTTCAGGTATACCAAATTGCATCCTGTTTGCAAGCTTCCTCATGTCTGTAATAGCATATCTGGAAGAAAACAAACAAAATATGAATAAGAATTTGACTAAAGTGTACATTAAATATGATAGAAAATAGCAAACACTCTGAAGTACCTTTCTTTCATCTTCCTTAGCCGACGGCCACCTCTCTTTTTTTTGGGCTCAGAATCAGGAACTGGAAGAGGTTTAGGTTGCTTCGCGGGAGGTGGTTCCTGCCACTTTTCAATTTTTTTAAGGATCTCATCCCTGATGGTTCTTCCAGTTTTGCCAGATGGATCTCCCCTGGTAGAATCTACCCGTGCTGCAAGTGCT
Source organism: Pelargonium cotyledonis (assembly GCA_036897625.1). NCBI lineage: Eukaryota > Viridiplantae > Streptophyta > Magnoliopsida > Geraniales > Geraniaceae > Pelargonium > Pelargonium cotyledonis. Next base: position 14,808 of record JAYMTA010001541.1, read on the forward strand.
GATTTTGCAGCCAACAGTCTGCAAGCACGCATTCTTAATGCAGGAGGCGTGGTCTGAAATATCTCTGTTTGCTCAAGATAACCAACGCGAAATTGTGCTGTGGCTGTTGAAAACCCAGCAAGGTTCTTTCTCTTAGCACCGAGAAGTTGAATGTTACAGGCGGGAATCTTTGCTAATGCTGTGAGGCCACCAGCTGTCCCCATAAGCTTTGCTGCAACAGCACTCCCAACAATAGCTGAAAGATTTGGTGCAATGTATCCCATTCTACTCTCTACAAAATCAAGGACCATTTTCTTTGCTGAATCAAGAGCAAGAGCTCGATCACATGCATCAATTGTCTTTTGAAGAACATCCTCAGGAAGTGGCTTGCCACTTGTAGTTGATGCCGTAACTGAAACAACCATAATTGTAGCGGCAGGTAAGAGACATTCCATATCAACGAGAGTCAAATCCATTTCATTTCCAATCTTCTTAACAACTCGAGCATAGTCGATTGGATGATGCACAAGTGATTCAAGTTCTGGAAACTTCAGTCGGTACTTATCACGAATAAAATTGTGGATAATAACAATCTCATTCTCGATGTCAACCGACAAAGCATTACAATCAACTATAAGTTGGTATTCAGGATCATCTTCCAAAACCATTCCCTGATTTGATATGTCAGAAGAACCTTTCTGAAGTGCATCTTCCACTTTCTGCAATTAAGACATCACACTACAAATTAAATCAACTATATTGATATACACGATAAATTGAGCAAATTTAGCATGGAAAAATTGTGGGATCACAAATGTCATCCTTGAATGTATCACCAACTAGGAGAAAATGAAAAGTACATGCAAAACCATGAGAATTGGAGATAATAAAAAATGAAACAGCTTATTATGTGCATGAATCCCCACAACACTCTGAGATTCATATAACATATAATGATTAAATTGGCCAAACCCTATGCACCAAGTGTTAAGGCTATCATGTGCAATTAAATGAGCATTGTAAAATAAAAAAGAGAGGAGTGAAAAGATCAGAGCTATGTACACCATGGATATACATATTAACATTTAAAAATTTCTCTAGATAAGATTTGGAAATAAATAATGTAAAAAATATTATGATATCACCAACCTGCATTATATCAATGTATCTCTGTGTTTTCTGTAATTTTGAAACACTGTCCAGATCATCGTAGTTGAGGGATTCTATGTCCGCCATTTCCCCATCAACATCATCATCCATGTTTCCAGCCTCAATATCTTCTTCATCCTATATATCAGGAATATTATGTATATTAGTTTATCTATTTCTTCTTTCTTTAGAGATAAAAAGGGGGGGTTGGAGCTGAGTGACATCATTAATTCACAAACGTTATCAAGAGTTCCTCAGTTTGTGTGTAAATTAAAACTACATTATAAATATGACAACATATCCACTCACAATATTATCGGCTTCATTGTCGGATAATTCATCAAGGTCAGCAAGGAAAGAATCGGCAAGTGTAGCCTGAAAACACAAAAACAAAACAAAGTTGGGTAAGAAGAAAAACATAATAGGATGAAGAAAAAAATGTACAAGCAGTTGATAGATCAGTCAGTATAGCAATCTATTGAAAATTAAGGACTTCAACAGAACTGAACTAGCACTAGATTTCATTTAGGGAAGCAGTTGTAAAAGAAATATATTAGAATTTGAAGACTATCTCAGCTAATAGCTGATGGCCAATTTCAACTTCAAAGTTTACACTGAACGTATATCTTTATTTGATTGTGCTTCTGTTTCCTAAATGAATTTATTTCAAGAATAATAAGTCATACTAATGTAATGAAAAATACCCATTGTCCCAACTCTTCAACTATGATATATAATTTAGACCTTTTTTCCTTTCCTCTTCTCTTCTCATAATTATGTCAAATTGTAGCATAGCCAATGGCCCTTCTGGCCTTCTCTCATATAAGGGTTTTAAAAGGGAGACGAATTAGTTTTCTAGTGAAACTTAGTCAGTTCTCAGACACCCAAAACCCCTCATTTCACACACTACCTACCATTTAGTCCTGATGCCAGATCTCATAACCACTAAACACACAAACTATATTTACAATTACAAAGACTAGTGCATAACAGTTTAATCTGACAGCATCAATGAATATAAATCAATACACCAATAATCAAGAAAACCAACCATTTTTCGGCTTCAAGAGCTGTAGAGAGCGAGCCCAGATGGAAATTTGATTCTTTAAGGGTTAGACCTGACACCATAAACAAACAAAGAGCAAAAAAAATTAGGTTAAAATAAAGAACTGGACACACGCACAGGATGATTGTATGGTCACCACAGCCATAAATTTACAGATTTTAATGACATTAAATTTGAGAGCTCGAGCAGACACAAAACAATAAAATCATTATCAGCAACCCAGTTGTGGTTAACAAATTGACAACAACAAAGATTAGGGTTCAAAAGATAATTTTGGATTTCGAGGACCTACCTCGCCGGAATGTAAAGCTGTAGCAGCGGCACGGCAAGCGGTTTAAAGGGTTGTGGTGGTGACGAAGAAGCTCTGTTCCTAAACAGGCTAAACTGGAGAAGGAGGTAGAAGAAAACGATATTGGACACGAGTGTCATTTGTTGCTATTCGTAAGGGTATTTTCGACAAACCGAATTAGCATACAATTTTGTATTTGTTTAATGGTTTGGGCTAAAGTCGGTTAACTCTGCAATATATTTGATGAGCCCAATAAAAAAGCCCAATATTAACCTTATTGGGCTTGAGGACTAACTCTTGCCTTCAAGTTCATATCATGTGTTAAATTAGTCTCCAAAACAAGCAACACCTTTTTAGTTCCAAATTTAAGTGTCAATTGAGTTACTATTGTGCATTTTTTCTTTTGGAAACTTACATGATTCCATTTGATATGTTGCATATTATACTATTGGGAGGTGGCTGCCGGAAGTGGGAGAGTTTTGCTCGGTCGCCGGCGATGGTTGAAGCCATGGCCGTTAGAGAAGCTCTTTCGTGAATTAAATCTATGGGATGGCAGCGTGTCATCGTTAAAAGCGATGCTAGGAGTGTTATCTCAGATCTCGAGTTAGGATCCGAGATGGGTGGTTTTTTATGGTATGGTTATTTTTTATTGTGTTCATATTGCTTCGAGTTTGGAGAATGTAATTTTCTCTTTTGTTTATCGTTCTGCGAATGTGTTGACCTACAAGCTAGCTTGAGATTCACATTCAGTGTCTGACCGATGTTCTTGGGTCACAAACTAGTTATATTCTTTTTTTACTCTAAACATTTTAATTAGTTATACTAAATAAAGACATGAGAAATACATATTATAGTTTTTTAGTCATTTATTTGTTTTAATATCATTCATCACTTTATGAATTATTTGTAACATATATTAATATATAATATTTTAATAGAATTCCATATCTATTCATGGACTGTACTGCAGATGGTCGAAAAAAACCCAAGTTGCTAAATCTCTGTCCATCTTTGTAAACTTTTGGCTCTATCATCACGTGAGCATCAATATCTTTTTTCTTGTGCCTTTGTTCTTATTCACCTTTAATTTGCTTTTTTAATATTGTACATAGCCCTTAGATGACTCAATGGTCAAGCATATGATTGTGTGTACCCAAAACTCTATTTTAACATTTGCAAGTTTGAGTCGATCTTCGCGGTAAGTGTCTTTTTTATAGAATTGAAAAACATGTTAGCAAGTTCGAAACATTTTACACTTAAAGTTTAGACATAAACTCATTTTACATTTGACACTTTCGATTTAAATCTAAAACACATGCATCGAAAGTATATTGACACTAGCTGTTTGTCAACACACTTTCTTTATAACAGAACGTAAATATGAATAGTCAGGTCGAGATTAAATTAAACTCGGGTTAAGTTTGATTAACCTTAACTTAATCTGAAATCTAAATTACTAGCTCTATATCGTTCAAAAGAGAACAAAAACTAGGGGTGTGCATGGGCGGGTAACCCGTCCATTTAGCTATTTTTGGGCCCAACTCGCTCACTACGGGTTGGTAAAATTTGAAACCGCCCACATGTCTAATACACATGTAAACAGTCAATTTTTTTTAGTACGGGTTGGCGGGTTTACGGAAAACCGCCCGTATGTAATGGGTTTTGGAATAAAATCTTGATATTATTTTTGAAACCGAATAAAATCTTAATATTTATTATATAGAAGCCAATATTTGCATTTCTTTTCATTCATAAACTTAACAAAACTGATATTTTTTTAAAAAAAAATTTCTCACAAACCAAATGATCTCATTTATATAGTGTTACCATTCAAAAAAAAAAAATGATTTCATTTATATAAACTCCAGGTAGTGTAGGGAGATACAAATGCATAAACAAATTTCAGAAACCCATAAACAAATCAATTACAAGGTTATAGCTTCAATCAAATACGCATTCCATAGTCATGATTCAGGATCAAAAATGATGAGGACCACCTTTCTTAACCTCGAGATCAAAGGAGGTGAAAATTGGAGCAGCAGAATCAGCATCGCCGGCGTGTTTGAACTCCTGCAATCCAACAAAAATTCACTAGATTTAAACATTAAGAAGTTTAGAGGTCCAATGAGAGAGAGAGAACAAAATGAGACTTGGGATGGAGAGGTTATGGAAAAGATGAATTTGAGAGGTCTAATGAGAGAGAGAAAAAAAAACAAAATGAAATTTGAGATCTGAGAATGAGATTGAGGAATTGAGAGGCAAATGAG
>JAYMTA010001542.1:0-19550 GCA_036897625.1 Pelargonium cotyledonis
TCATTTAACCAACATTCTAACGGAGTTAGTAACGGAACGAAGTTTGGAAACCATAGGGTAGGAAATACATGCAAAAAAAAACATAGGGTATGAAACTAAAAAAAAAATCTACCATAAGATCGAAAACTATAATTACCCATTTTACTTTTTAGAAAGAAAAAAAGTGGTTTTATCAAAAAGGCTTGCATCCCTTAATAGGATTATCTATGACTGTTTTTATCTCTAGCACAACCACTTTTTGAAATGGAAAGGAAAGCGGTATAAATGGCCGATACTACTGGAAGGATTCCTCTTTGGATAATAGGTATTGTACCTAGTATTCCTGAGATAGGTTTAACAGGCATTTTCTTTTATGGTTATGTGTGTTACTATTGATATATAGATATGATCACAAATTTGGATCAGTTAACACAAAAACATGCTATAAACAAATATATACACGTACATACGTACATATATATATTATCCGTGTCACTGTCATCAGTAATGTAATAAAAAATGTGTTGAACTCAAATATTTGAGTTTGGCGTGAGATTACAACAATCTTTTTTTATTTCTTACAACTTTTTGCATCAACAATTAATTCCAAGGAGCTGTTTGGCGGTTGAAGTTGATGATGACTGGTATTGGTTTTGCTTCGAGGACACTACATGCATGCATATATGTTGCATTGGTAATTAGTATTTGAAAAAATCATTAAAATGATGGGTTATGAGTCTCAATTAGAGCATGCTCTCTGTTTTAAGGAGTAAATAAGAATCCTTAGAAAATTAGAATAGATAGAGACAACAGCAACAACTTGCTAATCAAATCAAATGTCCATCAAAAAGTAAAAGTGTGATTTGATTGATGTCATCGAGTCAACGAGCACCAAGGTCATGAAAGTCAATAACCACCACACAAACTAACAACTGTCAATGCAACAATGCTATTTTATCCACTAACAGAGTAGACCACCACTTACCTGCCTAATGGATAAGAGACAACAATGCCATTTTATCCACTAACAGAGTAGACCACCACCTACCTGCCTAATGGATAAGAGACCCTACCAGAATTAAATTTTTGATTCAAAATGTTGCTGCTTTAACTCTCAAGGCCCTACAAACTTTATTAGCAAGCATAAGCATGAAGCAAAAACATATAACGTATCAACCCCGAGACTCAAAACTGAGATCTCGAGAGACCTGATGGTTTCATACCATCACTCTCAACTCTCAATCAACAAGGAAAAGAAATGCTCATTCTGTGATTCATGAGTATTACCATTTGTATTTCACTGTAAAATGGTTGCAATGCTTGTCGTTGGATCAGTTCCTTACATCAGAAACCACCTTTCTTTATGTATTTTTGCAACTTTTCTACCATTTTCCACAACATGTAGGTTTCTTCTAAATCCAGAATGCTTGGATGACCTAAAACCGACATCTAACGCCTCTCAATAGGATTCGAATTCACGATTTCAACAAAGAAAATATGATGCGCTCAAAACTAGAGGTGTCTCGTGTCCTCAGGGACAAAGGACGTTCCGTCAGTGACATGACTACTTCACTTCTGTTAGATCTTGTGCATCCCAATGTGCAGGTCCGATGATATGGAAATGAGGAGCGGAAGATGGGAATGCCATTCAGCTTTGAACACTCTTTTCTGATGAACTCTAATCGACTGAGATGGCTTGTGAGCATTATACCTAATATCAAAGATGTGAATCATAGGGTCCGCGGATCCAGATGAGATGAACAAACCGTCAGGAGACCAAGCCTGGTTTATCAACGCTGACTGTGATTCACTGCTTTCTTGCTTCCACCCAAATGCGTGGATTTCTGTTTGCCTCAGTCTGATGTCATACAATCGGAGTTGTTTCCCGGGACTCCTGCATAGCATAGGAGATGCAGGCATTAATCCATGTAGCATCACATATTATTTCAATTAGAACACAGTCATCCAAAATTGCATCCTAAGTCAATAAATCTTTCACTATACAGCTTTACTCGAATTCAATATACAATAATCATAAACCCACCTAAGTGACAATACCATCTTACCAATTGAAACATGGAACAAGAAGTGGAATACCAGACACCAGCTATCTATAGAATCGAGAAGTATACATAAAATAAGGCTATCCCAAATTAATGAAAACAGCAGTTAATGCTTCATTTCTAAATACTTTTTGCTCAAATACAAGGTTTTAGCTCATTATATTACAGTTTCTCTCTGAGGAACGATTAGGAACCCCTACAAATCAAGTGTATGTTTTGAGTAGCCACATGACAAACAAAAGCATACTATTTACTTCACCACCAATATGTACATGTCGCTAGGGATCTAGAGAATAGTTGTCACATGGCATATCATTCTAAATTGACAAGACCTTTTTTTGTTCAGCATCTCTTGGCAATCCGATCAAGTCGTTAAGCATTAGTAGGATACCTAGAAGGTAACTCCAAGTCACAAGTCATAGCAATATAATTGCTTTACTCCACAACAGCAGCAGAGGAGACTATGTGGGGATTGCTGAACAGATAACTTGTTGAGTTTATAACAGTCATGTCCCCAAAAAAAGCTCAACAAATATGAAGCTCCTTTTAATTTTATTGATTTACATAGTAGATAAAAGAGCACTCAAGATACAATTACAGATATGCGTAGAATTCCAAATACCAGAACATAACATAAATGCAAAAGGCAAATGAAGTGTTATGACAATGAATAACACGAAGATTCTAGCTGTAAAAGAATGTGCTTCTTACCCTGACTGAACCATGAATAAGTTGAAGTCACATGGATTTGGCACAACACTCATGCACTTGTAATCTATTTGATGTCTGAAGTCTGCTCTCCCTACTTGTACATCAAACCCAATAATTCTTTTGTCTGCACCAACAGACAGTATAATTTGCTTTTGCAGCATCCCAGCGACTCCCATGACAGCAGAAGAATGCATGTTTCTGTGCAAGGCCTTCGGCTTCCATAAGTTATCCCCATCTTTCTCATTCCAAAGGATAACAGCATGGTCGCTGCCACCAGTAGCAAAACAGATATCCTCCCAGGGCATGAAGATTATGCTGTTGATAATACCCTTAACATGAGGCTTATCCTCTAAGAAAGTTACACGATCTCTCTATCAATATAAACATACAAAATCAGATTTTATCTACCTAAAAGGAAAAAAATAAAGGAACTGTAGTTTTTTAACACACAAGAAGAATATTTATACACAGTAAGTTGTGTGGATATGTACAAAGATAAGCAAATGGCACAAATATATCTAGATTATTTTAATCATGGCCTTACCCCTTGTGTTTTGTTCAGATTCAAGACAGATATTTGAGAATCCCCACTATCAGCGGTATAGACAGCGAACAGGCTATGTCCTTGTGGGTGCCAGGTTATATCTTCTGGCCATCTCCTCTGCTTTGGGGATACACAATCAGTACTACTAAGAAGAGAGGCACCTGACCTGAAATTAAATGAAAGCGTGTACCCAGACACTATGAGAAACTTCTTTTGACAGAGATGCAAAAGAGAAAATTGATACCACAGACAGATATACAACTAAAACAAATAAGGTTAAGATGATATCTTCAGGAGTTACAGTAAATTATAAAGATAGTGACGTTAGTTTTACACAGGCATCTTTTCCTCTACAACTTAATCAGGAAGAAATTGCAGGATACTTACCAGGAAATAAAAACATGCATACAGAAAAGGTCATAGCAAAAGGATATAAACTAAGTGGAGATACCCATACTCAGGGATTCAGAAAACATCATACACCTATGAGGTGAAGTCCCCCCAAATTAAAATCTTACTGTCAACCAATCCAGACAACACCAATGAAGTAATCCTCCACAAGGTTGGCTACCAAACTGCTCATACTAACCACTACCTTTTGGTATTCATACCAGAACACTGACCAGAGACAAAAATCCATAAACTTACTCTACCAACAGCAATCCTAATTTAAGCCTCAGACGTTCTCCGCACACCTTGCAAGGGAAGCCAAAACCTTTCTGCTTACAACTGAGAAGTGAGAACACATATCCTCACCAATAGTGCATTTGTAAGACTTTCATTATAGAATAGATATGCAATCCTTCATAAAGCATCTCCTATAAGCCTAACCTATGTTGCACCAATACCAACACATAACACAATTCGTCATTTTCAAAAATTACATGGTACGTTATGACACGTTAATTTTCTAATTAAAAAAATATATTTTATACATAACAAATTATATGGAACTATGGTTTTTATTCTATTAAAATTAAACTTAGATATTATATCAAACTAAAACTAACATCTTATAAGTAAACAAGTCCATTTTAAACAAGTAATCAAATCAAACAAGCAAGTAAACTCATAAACATAAGTTCAAATAAAATATGCAAATCAAGTCATTGCAACCCATATTCACAAGTTCAAACTAAACAAACAACACAAATAATGTCCCAAAAATAAATAGTAAAACAAAGTAAGTTTTTACAACATATTGAAAATTAACTTAGGTTTTTTTTTTTTTTTTAAATTCAAAATGATTTTATCATCTCATCATCTCCTGCCATTCAACTTCATCCTCCGCCTAAACCAACTTCTTTCATCTCCACCCTCTCTCCTTCACCTCATCCTTCAACATTAACTAACCCTTCTAGTCTGAACACTTGGGCAATATGTCAAGCTCTAGGTCTCTCACCCCAAGGACCACTGGAAGACCTTGAAAAACTGCAGCAACTAGATCACAGCGCTGCCAATTTAATGCGGTAGCCCACCCGCCAACTCCCTCAAAGGTGTTGTTATTATGATCACCCTCTCTTGGAATATCAGAGGGCTTGGAGCTTTTGTAAAGAGGACTCTTAACCATGTTATAAGCAAAACACATCCTGAAATTGTCTTCATTTGGGATTCGGGAAAGTAAAATGAAGCTAGTTTCAAGTGCTGTCATCAAGCAATGTTGGCCTGGTCACACTACTGAATTCTGCTTCTCTCCATCGTAACGGATCTCTGGTGGCCTCATTTGCCTATGAAACAACTCCCTTCATTTAGCCAATTCAGGAACTCACAAAAGTTGCTGAATTATTACTCATTTACCGATTCTCATGTTACCGATCTCTGGTGGCCTCATTTGTCTATGAAACAACTCCCTAGTTTTAATTATTATTCATTTACCGATTCGTTGGACATGTGTCATGTCCGATTTGCGTGTCGAACATCAACACTCTGCAGGAGGAGAGTGTCGGTGCTTCATAGAGCCTAACTGAAAAACATTCCTCAATAACTGAGAAGTGAGAACACATATCCTTACCCATAGTGCATTAGTAAGACTGTCATTATAGAATAGATAAGCAATCCTTCATAAATCATGTCCCATAAGCCTAACTGAGACACCTTCCTCAATGCAGACACCATACTATACACCTTTCACATTTCAGATAAATGAGATTATGCAATGACCAGGAAAAAAGATCCAGCACAGAACATTTCACTTTGTATTGCTATACATCATGTCAAAACTCAAGTGATATTAATATGAGAAATAACTAGTCCAGAACAGAATCAAAAAATATTGAGGCTTACCCTCTCGCTTGAATTTGCCACAAGTTGACCACTCCATCCAAAGCACTGCAAAAAATTACAAAACATTACCAAGAGTTATATTTTGAGATGAACAAAAGCTGAATATCACCACGTGTTACAAAATTAAAAAAACTCAAACAAAAGACGTGAAAGTTTAGCCTGACCTAGATTTCTCTGCTATATATCTATAGTTCAAAGTTAAAACTTCCAAAAGCCTCCAACATGGATAAAATCAGAAAGGAAGAGTGAAATATGTACTGATCAGCTGTTAGTACGTGATAGGATAAGATTTTATGCTAGTTGACGCTTTGCAACATCCTCAAGTCTGAACGACCCAGAAGTGATATCTTATAGAAGTAAACCATGTTAACTATTGTTTTGGCTAGTGAGATGATGGGAATTTAATGCTTTCTTTTCCTGTAAATTTGAGCGTTTTGCCTTGAACAAAGAGAAAATAAACACCTCGTCTCTCTTTGGGCTTTGTTTAGAAAAAAGATTTAATGGTATAAAATGGTAAGAAATCTAGAGAGGTTGATCTAGAATGATTTTTTGCCAGGCATAACCTTCAGGATTGGGTTGCTCCAACAATCCTGAGCTTTTAGCTCTTTTAGCAGGCACAGTAAACCGCATTGAAATCTACTAATTCTGCCAATCCACTAACTGTACATATCAATTGAGTTAGTACTACCCTATTTGAAAAGCAAAAAATTCTGGGCTAGATGTGAGACCACTGCCATAGATCCATTCTCTTTTCTCCATCCAATGCTTGCTTCATTCTTATTAAGGTCTTTCTGCATTTTTCCGTTCACCAAACATTGTCGACTTTTTTCCTTCCTTGCTGACAAGGTAGGATATTCCCTACTTTATTCAACATGCCTCTCCTAATAAAGTTCATGTTCATAGAATGAGATATATTCATTAGTTATTACTTCTCATGCACGAGATGCCAAACTTAGATTATATTGACATTTACTTCACTCACATCTACATACTATTCTACAAATCAAATTGGAAAAAGTTATTTCAAACTGCACATCAAATGTATTAAAATGAGCATACACAGTTTCAACGTACAAATGTGATACATTCATCCAAGAATGAGAAATAAATAAGGAATCGGAAACATATTTATTACAGTTCCCAAGCAGGATATACAATAAAATAAAATAAAAATAAAAAGAGGATCTATATCATATGTGTCCAAAACTGCATATTCTAGCATCCCAATAAAAGTAAAGATGAATTTTAAATCATATTACTTTTAAACAAAAGACAAAAGGTAGAGAGAAACGACGTCTTAATCTTATTAACACATCAGGAAAAGTAATAATAAATAAAAATTCATTACTGTATGTCTGTATTTGAATTTAATTCACAGTAAAATTGAATGACAAAGTTGAAAAGGCAGAAAGTAACGTCAATCATGGGATAAATGGCTTAATTAACATTTAGCTAACATCAATCATTCCCTAACAAAAGAAAGGGTTAAATACCTTGTCACAAAGAGGTGATCATTAACTGGACACAACGCAAGACTTCTCAACTTTCTCTTGTGTTGGCTACTGATGTGATTGCTTGTATGACAAATGATTACATTTGGCGAAGGGCGGCTACTTACCAATGGAATTAACTCTTTATGCTCTTTTTGTTCTGAAATACATAAAACAACACTTAATGAACTGAGGTCAAACATGCAAGGTGAAGTTGACGGCGCTTTTTATTAGACGCGGATAAGCGTGTTACCAAATTTCCTCTTTGTCCCTTTAGATTGAGTTTCAGTGATTTCTTGATCCGAGGAAAATCTGTTTTCCACTTTAACTTTTGCAGCCGAGTGCCCTGAAACTGGGTGAATGGGCTGAGCACTAGGACCACTCAAAGCTTTTGCAGCAGACACTGATGATTTTATGGGTTGGGAAAGTTTTGGATTTGCAGCAGGAATTACAAGTTCTGTCCTGGATTGATGTGGGTTTCTAGAATAACCATCTTTGACAGGACTGGGTGATTTGCGTTCCACTTTCACACTTTTAGTTCCATTACCCAAAGAACTTTTAGATGGCAAAGCACTGTTGAATCCTCGTAGGCGAGCCAACTTAGATTCAGAATCACGCAACCTCTTTTCTGACTCCTCAAGCTGCAAACAACTTCAGATGTATTAATCTGTAGCCATCTCCCAACGAACACCAACCAAAAAAAAAGAAAAAAAAAAAGAGGTGATGGAATGATATGCAAGTAATTAATGATTATAGATTGTTCATATGCAATTAGACTGGCAAGTAGCAAACATCATTGTAAGGGTACAATGAATTCCAGCCCATTCTTTCAATAAAAAACATAAGCAACAAAAAGTTAATCCATTATTGCTAGGAATCAATACATAAATTTCAATGTTCATAGATTCACATCTTTAAAAGGCTGGTAATAATTAATAACTATAACCAATTTCAAAGAATCTCAAAAAGCATGCAATGTAAATCAATAAATGACAATTACATTCTCTTTGTTACAAAATGGCTATAAGGCAATTTTAACTTCCAATGTTGGGTTTTTGAAGGAGCACTTGTGTGCCAGTATGTTTTTTTTAACTTTGAAGTAAACTAAATATTCAAGTAAACTAAAAATCATTAAAGCCTTCATTTTCCTTCATTTGTTGCTCCCAATTATAACTCAAATTTCAAGTACAGACAGAGTAAGAGAATTCCAAAAAAAAAAAAAATCATTATATTTTCCTACACTAAGAGAACAAAACAGCACATTTCCGTTCCACCAACCAAGCAATGAAGGGGTTAAAAACAATCAAATTATCAGTAACTACACTAAGTCCAAGATCTCAAATTTAGGTCATTACTCCCAAAAACGAATAGAAATAGAAATTGGAAGTGCTGTACCATAGTGAATTGAAAAGAAAGAGTGAATCGCGCCTAGGTCAGTGTGACAGAGGAATAAGATTTTGTTGATGATGAAATGAAGAAGACTCAGGGGGTGGGTGAGAAGAGAACCTGAGATTTGTAATAGGAGATGCGGTGGCGGAGATGTTCGACTTCTTTGGTGCGGTGCTCGATGAGAGCGACCAGCGCCTCCTCCTGCTCGGCTCTGGAATCGTCTTCTTCGATGTTATTGTCGTGGTGGTGGTCGTGTGCCATTGGAGAAGCGCAGGTTGATGATGATGATGATGATGTTGGTAGTAGGAGTGGTTTTGGAGTAATGGGTTTCTTGAAAAGAGAGACGAGGCGGGCTTATTTGATTCCTCTCTCTGCTGGTATTTTGTTTCTTCGTCTCGTATCTTGTCTTGGCTTGTCCACAGCCCGTGCACATGCCCGTGCTCGTGTCCCTCGTATCATTATCATTTTATCCGGTTCGTTTTTTTTTTTTTTTTTTTTTTAATAAATTTTCTCCATTTCCGACAAAATGAACCAGATAATTTTCTATTAACTATTAGGTGTTGCACGTCCGTCTATGTGGTTGTATAGGATGAGAAACTTCTAGGGCGGCTCCGGCTCTTTGGGCGACGGAGTTGTTCACTTTGTGGTCATTCTTTTTTTAAAAATGTATTTTATGTAGAACAACAAAGAGCGGTTAGCATTTTCGGATGTGTGGAACTTTGAAGGATTGATAGGTTTTTGTTTGTGGTGGCTAGAGTTTCGCCTCTTGAGCTTTAAAAGGCGGCTAGGGCTTTCGTCTATGGCAACTAGGGTTCAGTAAGCGGCGGCTATAAAGGGGAAAGGGTCATCTGGTTCGTCCTCTATTGTCGGCTGGGTTTTTATGAGTTGCGGGTTGTATTTGATAAGTAGGGGCGGAAGATTTGGAGCGTCGGCATCGGTAGGTCTTGGGCATCGACAACATCATCTAAGGTCGCGACTATGGCGGGGTTCAGTTCGGGGAGAGCGTCAGGTCGCCAGTAAGCCGAAGGAGTTGGGGTCTAGTTCGGCAAGTGTAGGTAGCAGTATTTCGGTGGACGCATGTAGCAGTACTTTGATGGATACGTTCAGACATCTAACAAATCGGGGAAGATTTACCCAGTGTCCCTGATTTGAATTATTTTAAATTTTTTACGTACTAAATTTGGTAAGGAATGTGGTTTTGGGATAAATGGTTTGGAAAGGAAACAACACTATGCTGTTATGTTTTATATGTTATACAATGCACCTATCAAATGCCATTTTCTGAGATTCACATGTCAATTATATATTGCTGCATTTCTAAATATCATGGAGACATCAAATTCAAAGGTACAATTACAACTCGGCATTCATGGATCAATAGTACAGTATTATATAGGCCAAATGATCCTAAATCATATGGTATAGATAAATTAGAATTACAGAGAAATGTTTGGGACAGACAAAACTGAAAACAACAAAAATCATAGCCCGTCTCGTCTGTAAACCACACATGAAATATGAACCAACCCCGTGAAGGGAATTCCTGTACATTTTAGCGTCGTTTACCCGAGGCTACTCAAAACCCAGTCTCTCTGATGAACCATTTTCAGATGGCCTCATGAACACAAAACTTTGTTACAGAAACAACAAAAACTGTGGAGTAACCTCCACTTGTTTCCATTATGCATTCTGCTTTCCAAAATCTTTCAGAACTGCAGCGTCTCTATAGCCGAGAAATGAAGAAAAAAAAAAGATGGCTGTCAGACCACCCCTGAGATACAGAATTGGAACGGGTGTGATAAATGTACTCTAATTTGGAGTCTTCAGGTTAGTTTCCAGCTGCAATGCATCTTGCTCAGTCAGAGTTCTTTACAGAACCTGATGACGAGTCCGTTCCGTTGCATGATTCCTCTCCATCTGGAAAAATAAAGAGGTCTCCTTGGTGATTGTTCTCATTTCCACTGCTTCGAGGTTTGCCTGGTCTTGACCGAACATTACTACCCATGGGGAATGGCTCCTAGAGAGACGAGAGATTTGGTTAGTTAACAAAGAAGGAACAAAATATCCGAACATACACAGCACAAGAAGCCCATTAAACTTCTGAAATGTCAACTTTTAAAACAAAGGTTGCTGCCAAAGTGGAGCTGTTAAAGAGAGGTAACATAGGGAGTGATAGAGCAGTGTGCTGCACACTGGTTGAGAAGGGGAGGAGATGATTGTTCATTTCTTTTTTGTTATTTATCATGGTAGGTTTGGTCAAAATAGTTTAAATTGGGAAGCTTGGTTTGGTGTCTCCATCAATTAGGTGTGTTTTGCGACCAACGAGGGTAAATTGGTTTTAGCATGAATGACAAGATTATATGGAAAATGGGACATTGACTCTGTGGTCCCATAAATGTAACTTTGAGAAAGTGAAGCAAGAAGATCTTGTGTCAGCTGGTCAACACTTTTGGATGGATGGGTTAAATTTAAAGTTGATGAAGCAGCAAAAGGCAATCAGGGTTCAGCTGGAATTGTGGAGGGTTAAGGAATTGCAAAGGTGAGGTGCTTGGTGTGTTTTCATAGGTATTGGGAGTGCTGATATGAATTTTAATGAGTTGAAGGCCATTTTTTAGGCACTGGGACTATTTTATTCATCGGCATATGGAAGTTACGTAACATTGGTGGTGGAAAGTGACATGAAGGTGGTGGTGTTTTGGATGAACAAGTCTTTGAAGTACCATAAATGCATTAGGATGCTTTAAGAAGATTGAAGAATCAAGGATGAGAATTTGTAGATTGCAGGTGGTCAGGAGGTTGATCTTTTGGCAAAAATGGTCTTTAGTGATTGAATTTTACTACGGAGAAATCGTTAGCATTTAGGAGAAGGAACCCAGGCATGACCAAGTAACAAGCCTAGCGTTTTATTTTCTTACCTGATCCCCTGCATTTGGACCAGCGGTATGGAAAAGAATAGGGCGGCAACGTTTATCCTCATTCATCAAGCTGGAGTTCTGGAAATGTGCAATAAGGGCAGCTTTTCCCTGAATCCGAGCATATGCAAGACATGCAACCTTCTCGCTGTTGAACTTCTCCCATTTTTTCCCATTAAAGGCCTGCAAAGGAAATGTTTTCTTTGCCTGTCATATATTGCCAGTCTCTATATAAATGTGATCTTTACACTCTCTTCCAAGTAGGGAAAAAAAACACGAAGCCAGAAAAACAATGTCAACGGTTCATATATATATCAAACCTGATAGAATGGAATAATCTTCCGAGGATCAACCATGTTGATGAATGCATAGCCCACATTGCATTTGTTCTGTGAAAGTAGGTGCAAGAATCAGTAACAATTGCATCTATGTACTAGCAACTATGCACTATAAATGAAGTCTTCCTCCAAAGTAAAAGTTGATATGTCAAAAGGTATTCTTACTTTGAAGTCTATTGGCAAATAAATAAAATCATAAGATCCACGACAGTGTTCATCTATAGCAGCCAGAAGCATCTTCGATGTATACCTATAAAATCCATTATATTGAACTGTTATCAAAGGAGAATGATGGAAAGGACAGGTATATGAAAGGCGTCTCAAATGAATCTGAATGGTTCACTGAATAATAGTGATGTAAACATAGAATAGCTCATACAATACTCAAATGGATGCAACTAAATACCACCTCTAACAAGTGCTCTGTAATCATTCTATTAGAGAGTGTAAACTAAATTCCATGGTCATCGGACAAACTATCTGATTTAATTTGTTCATATCATCAGCATTCTAAGAAGACAATTGTGAAAATATGAACATATCCAAACAACAATCAATGAAGAGGCATGCCTTATCAATAACTGATTGGCATAAGTGCTGAAACACATTTATCAACTAAGTTTATAGTTAAGGTTATGATTGTCTTGCCATGGTTAAGGAACTATCACTACTGGAAGTGCTGTAGAATATAAATCTGAACAAAACCAGTAATAATAGAATATTAAAAAAAGATCATCACATACTTGTTGGGAATATTCTTTATCATGAGTGTTGTTCGGGTGTCTTCTCCACACATTATGCGGT
The DNA here is from genome assembly GCA_036897625.1 of Pelargonium cotyledonis. Classification (NCBI taxonomy): domain Eukaryota; kingdom Viridiplantae; phylum Streptophyta; class Magnoliopsida; order Geraniales; family Geraniaceae; genus Pelargonium; species Pelargonium cotyledonis. Next base: position 12,514 of record JAYMTA010001542.1, read on the forward strand.
CAACATCAAGTTCATATTGCTTCTTATCAGTGTGATTGGAATTTGCTTCATTTCTACGGTGAGAGAGGTTTCTGGCACACTCATTAGGAGAACCAAACGAGGACTGCATTGATATCATTGGGTTTGCCCCAGGGAAAATGTGACACAGCTGCTGGGGAGGGGGCAGACCAGTATTTGCTGTCATGTCCAAGCAATTCCCACCAACATGAGAAAAGATGTTGTGAGAAGCAATTTCCATATGATGCAACGGAGAACCACCAGCAAAACCCGCATTCCCTAGAGAACCCAAATGAAAATTAGAAGATTTAGGAGATTCCCCTGAAAAAGTATGTGCCCTGTCCCAGAGGGAAGGATTAACGGCTGGTGCTGATCCAACATGGTGATGGATGGGTGAAGCTGTGTTAAGCATATGAGGCGATGCTCTAGGAAATCCAGGCATTTGTTGAAGTTGTTGAGCATGAACACTGGTGGAAAATGATGGTGAATTTGACCACATCGCGGGACTAGAAGGATGATGCTGATATGAGTTGGACTTGCTCCAAATGTAATGATGTCCATGAGTTGGAGTTGCTCCGAACACTGAAGAGAAATTCACCACAATCACCAAAATGATAAAGACGATGTTATAAATTTATAATGAATCCATTGACTGAAGCAGCACATTTTTAACATAACAAAAACACTCCTTGAATGATTAAATCTTCTATCATAATTTTGGTTGTAACAAATAAAACATTTAGGAGTTAGTAAAATATAATGTTAAACTACACTCCAACCTAAAAGTTTAAACTGTCAAGTGGAAACATTTATAAATAAATAAATAAATAAAAACTGTGTGCTAGGGCATAAATTGCATGGTGCTAATATAGTGTATGGTTTGGTTAAGCTAAGAAGAGAGGAATATCAAGGAATATGTGCAATCCGAAGGTCAGACTTTCAAAGTCAAGCAACCAACATTGCATTGCAAACCTCACTACTACCAGTATGATATCAGCTACTAAAATAAGCACTTATAAGATCACAATCAACTGGATCTCTATACATTCTTTTTTTTTTTTTTTTTTTTTTTTTTTTGGGGGGTTTCTTTACCTTTTTTTCAATGAATTAAAATTTTTAAAACAACCAGGTAAGAGGCTACCAAAATTACTTATGTGTGCATTATGAAGAAGAAATCTAGTGGATTAAAAAAAGAAGGTGGTCCATGATAGAAGTGCATAGAGAACTCAGCAACATAAATTGTGGAACACCAAAATATCTTCAGACCACTAAAAAAGGTTGAAAAGTAAAGAGAAGTCATGTGTAATGCATGGAACAAAACCTTAATGGCTCAGCAGGCATTAACAAAATTCCTGAGATAATATTACGATTTCGCAGTCCAGGTCAGTCTCTTATCATATATTTAAAACATTAATTCCTTACACAATCAAACATCAAATGCATCTTGCAGGTGGATCTAGTATGATAGCCCACAGTTTAATTGTAAAGCCCTCAGGCACTTTCCTACTAAGACCATAAATTCTATCCGTAAAATAATTGAAATGCAAGAGAAGTAATCCCTGGAGCAAATAAAAATGATTAACTTACCCCCTCCATTAAATTCCATTGGATGACCATTTGAGCTGACTTTCTGATTGTGTCTATTATCAATTCCTTCTATCACTCTAGGACCCACACTGCCGGCCATGTCTGCTATATTGCTTGAGTTGTAGGAGACACAGTTGGTTAAGTTATCATGATATTCAGGTAACGAATGTGGGTGGAAGCTTGGAATGTACTGGCTCGGATACTTCATTTCATCCAGAGAATGATTGGGCTCACGAAGGTCAAATTTATTATCGAGAGTTGCCATTCTCATTGAAGAGGACAAGGTGTTTCGAAAGCTGGAACTCTGGTGAAGGAATGCATTATCAATTAACGCACTAGCAGGAGACCACATTGCTGTCTGGGCGGCGCTACTATTCAAGCCACCGGATGTGATTACTACGGGGGAAATTATTACTGTAAAAGAAATTGACTGAAGATATGAGAAGGATTATTTTCAAAATAAGAGAGCTTAAGGAAATGTAACAGGTAGGAGCTCCTTAATGAACAGAATCATACCTATACGTCCAGAAGATAAGTTGTCATGAGGACTACGAGAAAGATTAGATTCATCTTGCTCCTGCACAGACAGTTGCACCAAACTGCAAGGAACATATTTTTCACACATTTTATTTGCATATGAGAAAACAAAGAGGTCAAACATAATATGTACAGTAAAGAAAGGTAATTCAGCGAAATATTATCACTGTTCACCGTTAAAAATACAAAGTAAAATAAAAGTTGGTGTGGTCGTGTGGGTAGAGAACAAATGTCATAGAAAATCATTTTTGCCTTTTTCCATCAAGACCTAAGAAATAGTAAAAAATATTGGTTGACAAAAGGGGGAGACCGGGAGGGGGATTAGAATGTACCTAAGATGATACAAATTTCGATGCACTTACCGTTTTGCACCTCCTGGTTGATTTGGTTCAAGCTTGATCTGCTTCCCAGCAATATCAATCCTGTTCAACGCACGAAGAGCAGTTTCTGCAGCTCTAATATCACAGAACTCTATGAGCTTATGATGAGGCTTGTGTGGAATTTCACGAATCTGCACACCATTAAAAGACTGTTAATTATGGGTATGTTTTATAATTACACGGAGAGCAAGTCAACAAACTGACTTACTTCTTTAATTTCTCCATAAATACCAAAAAGTTGGCGAAGCTCCTCATTGGAAAGAAAAGATTCAAGGTTGAACACCACAAGGATGCCCCGGTTAATATCTTTTTCCGTTGGATTATCCTGACGTATTAGTGTCAAAACATCAGGCAACAAAGATTTGAACTATCATCCAAAACCCAAATGAAGAAACGAATGTAGCAGGAATATTGACAGCTGATATCACAACAAGTTCTACCATGCATGTACCAAACCAAAGACTGAACAGACTGCCGCACCTTCGGAATTGAATAATGTATGTCAAGTTTCCTGCGCCTAAGTGGTTTGTTTTGAAGTGCTCTCATTGCATTTCGAGCTGCCCTCAAATCATAATAAGAAATCATAACAAAGCCACGATGCTTGCAAGCTGTATACAGAGTTCGGATATCTCCATATTGCTGGCAGAACAAAAATAATCATCAATATAACTGTCAAGATAAAGTAGAACAACAAGAAGTGCACAATCCTGATAAAACATTGCAAAGCATTAGGGAGTAATATGCACCTCAAAAATACTCTTCAACTCAGAATCGTCTACATTGCTATAGATATTTCTGACAAAAAGAGTCCTGGAAGGATGTTCACCATAAGGGTGTTCACCAACAACTGAACCATTGGAAACCCCTTGACCACTAGAAACTCCCCCGATAAAATTAGACTTCTTTTGCATTGCACATAAACGATCATTGCCTTCTAACTCCATGCCTCCCCCACTGCTGAAAAGATCAAAATCTTCTATATCATCACCACTATTGACATTTGTACTATATCCTAGGTCATCAATCATTCCAGAAAACAGATCTTCTTCATCTGGGAGAAGGTTTCCAATGGTTTTCACCTCAATTTCTTCAAGAGATTCAACAGAATCTTCTTTCTCAAAGTGAGGAGCAAAGGAATTTGTATGCGGAGGACGTAAGACGGTCCCAGGTAATCTCACTGCAAGTTAAGGATCAATGCACAAAAGAAATCATACTCCATGATGTTCATGCAAATGCGAGAAAATAAAGAAATCATAGAACAGAAATGGAAAAATCAAACATATTGTAAGAACAAAGAAATAGAAAACTGTATAAAGATTTTTAGACAAGTAAATGCAGTTGAACAACTTGAATGATTTATGATTAAAAGAAATGCAAGTAAATGCAGTTGAACAAGGAATTATATCTCCTTTCATTTGAGCTTTTAAGCTCATCTTCGAGTATGTACTTGTATTGTTGTTTCCTTCTCGGAAATTTTAATAATACAGTACTTTTGCTGATAAAAAAAAAATTACAAGAATAATTGCCACACCTAGAATCTTGAGCTAGTACGATAGAAGGACACTAGGCACACAAATATAGAATATGATAAAGGATAATAATAGACATGAAAGGGAGAAGCTTACTCTTTCTGCTAAATACTTCTGACAGTGAGCATGAGAACAGACTGCTCTCATAGTGGGTTCCATTTACATCAAATCTCGTTCCATCCAAACTATAAGATTCTGGTTGCATACTCAAATTCGACCATGATCTTAATGGGTGATCCAAAGATTTCCATGAAGTCTTGGTTGCTTCAGAAACACCCAGATTTTCCTTCAGGTCCCTGGCTACGTAAGTCTCAGGAAGTTCCATGTTCTGTGCCCCAATTGCTGAATTTGTTTCCAAAGGCGATGAAGCAACTGACTTGCTGCCTGCCATTGGTAACATTCCATTTGCTACTGTTAGAAAGTTAACACTTATACACCAATAAGATAATGAAGATATGTTGGATCCAATCTACAACCAACTATATCATCTTTAAAAAGACAAAGAGGGGGAAGTCAACTAACCAAAATACTGATATTCAATTAACGCTGGCAAGTCAACTAACCAAAATACTGGAGAGAATAGTAGTTGATCTAAATACATCATTTCACTCGTCGATATCAGATGCCATGAGTATTATCTAGGATGAACACACCCAGAATTCCTAAAAATACTGTTCAGAAGTGAACCTGCTACATAGACTAGCATATTCCCATTCGTTCACTAATCATCTTGAGATACTTGGGTAGCCAAGAAGTAGAAAGAAAACAAAATTGCATCTGATAATCCTAAATGCTTGATGTTTGAAGCCACTACTGTACTTACCTATATGGTCATAGATGATTTTATTATTTCCATAATAAATGAGAACAATTTAAAAGAATTTTTGGGGGAATCAGTAATGACATAGGGCCAAGCTTCTTGTTGACCAAATTGCCAACTTACTACCATAAATAAAGTGTCTCTTTTCCATGAAACACCTGTCTTGACATTTTCGGTGTTACAACAAAAACAAGCCAATCGATCAACACATTACCACAAACAGAACATGACCCTTTAGAACCACTTCATTCCAAGACAATTATAAAAGAAAGACAAAAGAATCAAACTTCATTTCTATAAATAGCAAATGTTTCTAAAATTTCAAATTCATTTGTTGGATATGTCATATGTGATAGCATTGATGCAAGAACTTCCGAATACCAACAAACCAAAACAGTTGGGACAAGCTAGCCTCTGGAAAAATCTTCTCAACCATTGCAGTTATTTAAAATAACATTGTGTTCATATCCACAGGGAAAATTCTATACGCTTCCCTTTCTCATGTATATCAAGAAACTATCCACTATATACCCACATGCATGTATGAGTTTATTATGTGTGCGCTTGCTTTCGCCGGTAATAATGGCTTCATCTTGATTGCTATTTCACCTAAGGAATTCAAACCCATACAAATGTATAATTTGAAAGGAAACTATGTTTGAACTGTACCACCAAGCAGATGGGATCAGTCTGGACAATGGCACGAGTCAGGAATATAACGATACTCACCTTGTCGATCAGACATGGCCTTTGACTTCCAAAACCCAACTTGTGTCTGCCCAAGAAGAGTTTACAAGATATTTTTAAATATATGCTTCAGGGGAAAATAGGGATTAAATAGTTAAACAAAAGAAATAAGTTAATACAAGTCTCCAGGAATGATACCTCGGGAAAATGACTGTCTTCGTAGAAATGAGAAGAAGCAGATACGCCCCTGCTATCCATAAGTTCAAATGGCATTGCAAAGTACGGCGACCAGAATTAATCAAAAGGGAAAGAAAGGCTTAAAATTTATCACTCTTCACCATTGTCCAGATTGAATGCTTTCATCTGCCAAAACATTCAAGAGATCACTTTGAAAGGTGATAAACTATGGAGCAGAGCCGCAAATAAGAACAGAAAAGGAAGCAAAATTAAGGACATCCCAGAAACTCAATACCAAACAACCAAACAAAACCATATTAGAAAGAAAAATAAGATAACCCACAAATGGAAATTTTTTTGAAATATCAATTCATCCATTGACCAATAGAATCATATATTTCAATGAAAAGAATAGCTCTTGCTTAATGCAATAGCAGATGAAAAACAAAAAACCAAGGAACTGAGGTAAAAATAGAGGTGAATTTAATCTTAAGAAGAAATTTAAAAAGTTAAAACTAAAATTAAAAAAAGCAGCTCAACTCAAAGACTGTGATATATAACAGTTTCATGAAAAAAGAAAACCACTGGCTCACCTACCAAGAACCAAACTTTAATGCCTCGTTTGGCTCAATGGAGAAGGCAAGAAAATTAAAAAGGAAAGAAAGCACTATTCTTAATCTAATCTCAATCATTACTTAGCGATCCCACAAAACCACCAAAAATTCAGTTGATGTGAATTTTCCATTTCCAGAAATTCAAAACACCATCTACACTTCCACCCCTTAAAAAACAATTTCCATAAAAATATCGGCTTTCTCATAAACGGATCAAGAAGAACAATAATCCAGTTGTTGACTACAACATCAAACTTGGACTTCAAAAAAATCACCTGAATTTTTAAAAAAATTGAAACCTAAAGACCAGAAGGTCGCAGCTGAACTCGTCCAAACTGAAGACCAGAGCCGATCAGCTCAAAATCACACTCCAACAAAACCCCAATTCAGAAAAAGAACAAAAAAAATCACTGTCACCACCTCAAAAAAAAAACAAAAACAAATTTAACCTAACATTTCAAAGAAATCAACAACAACACGAAGAAGATGTCACCTTTCAAGTGTCAACACGACCAGCAGCACCTCCAATTCCGCTCCCCTTTTTTTTTCTTTCTCTCTAGAACTATTCAATTCCAGTTCTGTAAAATGTAAGCAAGAGAGAGAAAGCAAGAGAAGAAGAGCATATCAAACGAAGAAGAAGATGGAGCAGTAGTGGATCGATCTCTCTCCAAATAACGCACACGACTCTGTTTCTACCCTCTCTGCATTT
>JAYMTA010001543.1:0-19545 GCA_036897625.1 Pelargonium cotyledonis
AATTTTGGGCGAAAAAAAGTGGTATGTAAGGAGCCGGCGCCGAAACAAAATAAAATTCAGGGACCCACGCGAAATAAAATGGATAGTTTAGGGACCCACGCGAAGTTAAATCCTTTTATAAATTTAATTAAAATTAAGGGCCTGTTTAGCTATAAAAATATCACATAACAGAATTAACTATTGACAAGTTCAAGTGGTTATACGCAAAAATGTGAAGTTCTAGAGAGTGACATGCTTTAAAGTGGCAACCCCCGTATGGGTTATGTGCAATTTGCTCAAACAAATATGATATAAAACAAGGGGTTTGAAGACTAATTTATTCAGACAAATTTGACAAAAAGATTGAATACCAAATTAACTCGTGAGTCACTAAGTTCGTAAATTAATTCGCAAATAAAAAAATGAAACTACCAAGTACTAAAAAGTTTTGAATAACCAAACCGAAAACATTGAAATCTCGAACAACCAAACAATTTTTGAATAAATGCTTACATGCATTCACATGAACATGATATAATAAATAGAGGAGCCAAACAAGAAGTAATAGAATTACCAAACGCCACTTGTTAGTTTCCTCAAACGTTTTCACGACCGACATTGACCCTAGTAAAATATTCCCACGTGGTGCCATCTCTGCCCGTTTCCTCAGCGGGTTGCTCCAATCCTCAACTTTCCAACATTCTGGTGCTGCCCGCCAATCCAATGGGCAGATCAGATCCTACGAGCCACCACTGTCCCACTGAACAAACACAGCTCTATTCCCATCCACTTTTAACTATAAAAATCACCCAAACAATGTCTTGATTCTTCTTCTGACATCCAACTCCAGCTTTTCCTGTTTGGCTGCTTCGCTCCACTTTCTCATCTCTCTGACTATTTTCCCCAGAAAATGTGGTCCTGAATTCTGCTTCCTGGCGTACAACTATTGCAACTTGAAGTTTTTGTTGTTTTCCTTTTTTGCGCAGCTCCCGAGCGCTTCTCCTCTTGTCTCGGATCTTAATTTCTCCAGGTTGCAGGAATGTGGAACCTCGCTCGATTCGCGGCCTCCGGATTGAGCCGATCCAGGCGCCTCTCCACTGCGATTCCCGGTCCGTGTATTGTGCACAAGCGTGGCGCTGACATTCTCCACGATCCATGGTTCAATAAGGTTTGTTTCGTTGTTTGACATCTAATATTCTTGTTCTTTTCGATATCAGATTTTGTTTTGAGAGTGTGACTGCGGATTTCCTGTTTGGATGTGGAGATGTTACAGTTAATGTATTCAATCAATAGTTCTAGTGGTTTCGACTCATTTGGAGTTTGAAATTTTGATTGGTTTTGAGTTTGGTTTCTTTTGAATTGGTGATCTAGATTTTGATTATTAATATAGCTCAGCCGAGGTGTATTGTAAGGTTTTTATGATTTTCAGAAGTTGTTGAGGGATAATCTTATAATGCAGGAGGTAAAATATTTCACTATGGTTGCTTACAGGTTCTGATTTCATTGGGATCCCAATTTTTGACTTGATAGTTGAAACAAGCTTCTCATGAGTTCATTTTAGTGCTTCTAGAGTCGGGGCTCATGTGCAAATTTATTTTGGTTGAATGAACAAGGCTATGCTGATATAATGCACACTTTTTTTTTGTTGTTGTTGGTATTGAGTGACGACTGACAAAGATTACGCCCTTCTCTGGAGGGTTTTCTTTGAGCAGGATACTGGCTTCCCTTTGACTGAAAGGGATCGACTAGGGCTTCGCGGTCTCCTTCCACCTCGGGTTATATCATTTGAGCAGCAGTATGCCCGTTTCAGTAAGTTTCACACCTGGCTTTTCAGTATTTGCATCACAGGACAAACCTCACTCAAGATTAAAGTGATATTTTGTACATGTATTCTTATAAGTACTTGCTCTGCTCTCAACTGTATAATACTGTACTTCAGTTACATACTCATTAGTATTGAAAAAGCACAATGTGTGAAAAAGAACAAAAAAAGAATAGGCAGCTCATGCTTTTTCTGTCTGAGAATCTAAACTCTACAATTTAAATTTAATTTTTTATAGAAAGGCAAACTGTGGGTAATTTTTTTGTAGTTTTTATTATAAATAAATGTGTAAGCAAAATAATGCTTGTGAATGAGAAGTAGGAATTGTTTACAGAATGGAGGGTGCACAATATATATATGTATATTCTTTTTTTGCTGACATGTAATGCAGCATGTAGCCATGTAGGTATACAGAATAATCAGGTATTTGATAAATCTATTCAGTAAACATTTAATCTTTTTGAATGTTTGCTGAGCATCATGTTACAAAGTTAGGTTGAGGAGTGCTATAGAACCCTGCAAAATATTAGTTGCTCAAGTCCTTTACATTTTATGTATCTCATGCTATATCTATGTGTATTCAGTTACTTGAATTACTTGCTGACCTTTTTGCATTACAAATGTACTAGAACATCATACACAAATCTTTATTGGTTTCATTACTAGACCATATTCTTGATGCAAGTTGGTTCCTGCGTATATTTTGCTCAAATAACCTGACAGGGTCTTGTGTTTAATGTCATTATGTGTTGTTTTGTATTTTAGTGGAATCATACCGATCGCTCGAGAAAAATACCAAGTGCCAGCCAGAAAGTGTTGTATCCTTAGCAAAATGGAGGATCTTAAATAGACTGCATGACAGGAATGAGACTTTGTACTATAGAGTAAGTTAAGTGGTATATTGTTTTGGAAAAGAAAAAAAGAAAAAAAAAGTAAGGCTTGTAAATATAGTTTTATGGAAATATGTTGTAATTTAAAGTTTTATTGCTGACTTTTTTTACTCCAGGTCCTCATGGATAATATCAAAGATTTTGCTCCTATAATATACACTCCCACAGTCGGATTAGTATGTCAAAATTATTCTGGGTTATTTAGACGCCCACGTGGAATGTATTTTAGTGCAAAAGATAAAGGAGAGATGATGTCCATGATCTATAACTGGCCAGGTCAACAGGTACTGTATGAATCTTGAGATATGCCTGCTGTAATAAGTATTTTCCATTTTCCACTTGAGCTTAAGACATTGTAAGTTCTACTAGAGGTCTCTTGTTTTTGCACTTGCTGCTATAGCCTTTCTGTCTGGTTCTAGCCATGGGAGAAATTATTATTTATTATTATTTTTAAATTTTATTTTATTTTATTGGTGGCCTCCCCATGATCCATAGTGAATTGAAGCCAAGACCACAACCGCTAGATGGCCCATTTTGAACTTTTGATGACAAGCATATCAGTTCTGTGCTTCATTCCAGACAATGAAGTTCATTGTTTTCATTATTAAGGATCGACATTTGCAGTAATTTTTGATTTTATCATACATGGCTAAGAATTCCAGCTGTTCACCCTCTGTGTGTGTTCATGTGGCTCCAGTATGGTTAGTGATTAAGAAACCAAGGTCTAGTTATGCAATCATTTCTATCTTATTTTTTAGTTTTTATTTTTTCAAACTCATTGTTGAAATAGTTAGCCAGATTGAATAAGAAGAAACATATGACTTATCCTGCTCATGGTTGAAAGCAAGCTTCTTTATTATGAATATTTTGTTGCAAAATCAGATTTTTAATTCTGTAAATTTCAATAAAACAAAGATTTTCAAGTGCATTTATGCTGAGTAACCTAGCCAGCCGGAGTTCATGATATGTGCTGGTGTCTGCAGTCTGCTCATAATTAAGAGCAACTTTCTTAATTATGCATGCTTAATACATTCAAATTCATTTTTCTGTAAATTTCAAAGAATTGTTTGGTATCTCAGACTGTATTTAAAATCCTCTAATTGTTATTTAATCAGTACTAATAGTAATATACCTTCCATGAATATGTACATTTTTGTTCTTTTAAAATGTCTCATATCTCAATAATTTTTAATTTTTTATTATATTTTATGTTAAGATTATTGTTTACTAATAGCCAAGAAAATCATTTTGCTCTTTTGTAACTTTACCTGCACTGGATAGTTTATTGAACCCTATAAAGAGAAGCCACATTTAAAGTTTAACTCAGAAAGGATTGAAATGATTATATTACATGAGCTTCTATTGCAGATTACATTTATATCATGTACTTTTCCTGTTGTACAATTGGTCTTCAATTTTCCTTGCATTTTTTGCAGGTAGACATGATAGTCCTGACAGATGGTAGTCGTATTCTAGGGCTAGGCGATCTTGGAGTTCAGGGAATTGGTATACCCATTGGAAAGCTTGATATGTATGTTGCTGCTGCTGGTATCAACCCACAGAGGGTGAGCTTTCCTCTTAATCCTTGTTTGTCTTGGTGAATCTTTATGCGCCCTTTTATATGCATCTTCATACTGCACTCATATTTAGTGCATGGCTACAAAATGAACTCTATTTGGTGTGGGATGAATATCATCTAGCACTAGATTAAATGAGTCATGATGATGATTCCGTATTTTTTAACATGTCAACTTCGTAAACATTGACATATCTAATCTATCATATGCACAAATAAGATTTATAGATGAGCTGGACCACCTGTAAACATTAGAATTTTAGTTAGCGAGAGCTTTTATTAGTGGTTTTATACGGATTTTATTTTAATTGGACCTCGGGACAAATGGTTTATGGCACTTCATCAGTTCATTCCCTCGAGGTCTCAGGTTCGAGCCTCCCTTCATGGTGTTGTTAGGTTATATATTATTTCTTAGTCCTTTGGAAATTTGATTGAACTGGATACATATTTTCTCTAGAATATTATGTGGTTGAGTGGTGTTAATGTGAGATGGTTTAGAATTTAGTTTAGTTCATCCTATTTTATGTTTTAATTAATAAGTTTTATAGACTCGCTTATTCTATTGTGATGCAAATTGACAGATACTCCCAGTTATGCTTGATGTTGGTACAAACAACGAAAAGCTACTCAAAGATCCTCTTTGTGAGTGAACACTGTACCTTTTGTCACTTCTGTTCCCCTTTTATCAATCATACATTTATAGTCTAATGCAGTTAATTTGTTGCCTAGTTTCTTATGCTTTTAGTGTGTTTACCTGTAAAAAATTTGCATTCCTGATGACTATTACATACTTTAAAATTTAGATAAAAGGAAAATTAGAATGGGAAGAAAAACTCACACCAATGGGTGGTGGAGATTCCAGTTGTTTAAATAGAGGCTAAGCCAACCTCCATGAGAGCTGTGCCTTCTTTGAAATGTTTCTTTGATCCTTTTATTTCTCACAATAACAATATTAACCAATGCATTAAATTGAGTGTGGAATTACTCTTTCCTAGAAACTGATAACTGATCAAATAGTCAAGTCACGCCCAACAACTAGCCACTTGAACCACATATCACCATAAGATAGTGTATTAGACTCCTACTAATAACTATGAGCAATTCTCAACTAAATTAGGCGCGTAACAGTGACATGCACTTTCAGATAGAAAATTATTCTTTAGATGGCTTTGATCTTTGAATTCATAAGAACCACAACCATTGTTAGATGGAGAGAGTTTTGTTATATTATTCTCATAGCACAATAGATTTGAGTGATTCTCTCTCTCTCTCTCTCTCTCTCTCTCTCTCTCACTGCCACTGAAGATAAGTGTGTCATTCAATCTTTACCGTCCATATTATGTCCATTGAAATCTTATATGGGTACATGACTATATTTTAATATTGATTCTGGACCAATACAAGTTTATTAAAACTTTGAAGTCTTCTGATATATTCCTGATGAAAGGTTATGGCCAACTATTGCTCTTCTTGCAAGTGGATAAAGCGAATTGTTTTCAATTAAGTAGAATGCAATTGTCTAATGATTAAAGGAAAAGAAGATTTAGGGATTTAGTTTTCATAATCTGAAATCATTTAGAGCTGAATGGTTATGAATTGTGTAATGGGAGGCCTAGTGCATGAGGCTCCCACCATCTTGTGTTCAGAGAGGTTCATTTATTTATGCAGCCTTAGGTTGTTTCCCTCACCTGAAGCCGTGACCTCAAGGTCACAAGGCATATTGTTACCAACTTACCATTGCACCAAGGCATGGTTATTCCCTACATTCGAATCTAAATCCCTGATATGTGTGCTTAATCTCTTTTATCCATGGGAGGTCATGTTCAGATTGCTCTTCAACCAAATGTATAATTGCAGTCCTGTACATCTTATTATCTTAACACTCCAGATAGAATCTTCTTGTTTATTAATTCACTCATGCTAGGTTCTAAAGCCAGCAACTAGAAGAGAAACAGTGATTGTGAGTATTTTCAAGAACAGAGTAAAACTTTGGGGTTCTCTCCAGGAGCTCGAACCTCTCATGTAGAATTTAGCTTTCTGTTTTTAATGAATTCTTTCAAATTATTTGCACTGGGTAAACATAAGTCAAGGTTAATTAACTATTTGTTCTTGTTGAAGTATTACACATTGAAAGTGTGGGGTTTTAGACCGTTTTGATTTACTTGTTGGGCCATCCCCTTAATAGCTAAATTTTTTAAGCTGATGCAAGTTCAACATTTTATCAAAGCTGGTTTGATCTTGACTTGGTTGACCTGTTTGTGTTGCCTCCTTGTGTAATTCTTGGTTCTAGTGCTGAGCAGACTTGCATGTGAGAGGGAAAGTTGAAATACTCCACATTGATAGGATGCTGAGTTTGAGATTGCTTGATATACTAGTTTGGTTATCCACATAACAATTTAAGCTCTTAGGTTGGAGCAAGTTGAACACTTACTTTATGTTGATGCCCTTATACTGAATGAAGCAAGCCTTTTTCAACACAATAAGACTGAAGAAATAAAGCTAGTAAAACTGTCAACTTTCTGGCTCAGAACTTCAGTTACATTTTAATGGAGAGAAGTAAAACATATGCATCATTTTGTAATAAGTCAATTATACATGAAATACCAATAATATTGCTAAGATTAGTCAGTTAGAACCACACAAATTAGTTACAACAAAGACATATGGTGAAAGTCAAACACTAATTATATATATATATTATCCGTATAAATTTTGCAAAAAGTTATACGATATGCTTATTTTTTGGATATAGAGGGAGTATACTTTAGCTCTTATGAACTCCATATTTAGGAGTTCGGAGTTCTTTCTAGTCTTGGATAACATTGATGTTTGTCAATTTGATACTCTTAGCTACCTCAGGCTTTATTTATTTATTTATTTTCTTCTATGCCTTATATATAAGCCTCTTGATATTGTAATGCATGGTCTCTACCTTTCAGTTTCTGCAATGCCATCCTTGTCACAAACATTATGCACTCTGACAGTTTGTGTAAAGTACTTGCTATTATGTTTGTAAACCGATGACATTAAGGAATCTTATTGAGCAGAATGTTTCACATGACTTTGTTTGACAGACTTAGGACATCGACAACCCAGGTTGGAAGGAGAAGAGTATCTGCAAATTGTTGATGAATTCATGGAAGCTGTTTTCACACGTTGGCCTAAGGCTATTGTACAGGTATTATCTTCAGAAAGCATGCATATATTCTATTATTTTAGTTTCTATCATTTTGGTAATTTGATGTTTGGGCTATTCTTTCAGTTTGAGGATTTTCAATTTAAGTGGGCGTTTGAGACATTGCAACGATATCGAAATAGGTTTCGCATGTTTAATGATGACATACAGGTTCACAATAATTGCTCTACTGTCCATTTCTATTTTATTTGGACTATACGTACCAAGTACATAGTGTTACTAATCCTACAATTGGTACTAATTCTTCATTTCTTATAGGGAACTGCTGGTGTTGCACTTGCGGGGCTGTTGGGCTCTGTAAGAGCTCAAGGTAGACCTTTGACAGACTTTGTGAATCAAAAGATTGTTATGGTGGGAGCTGGGAGGTACTTGCATCAACTGATGTTTACAGCTTAGATATGCGTATCTCTTTGGTGCTGTGGTTTGCTGCTTTATTTTGTTATCCTAATTGACTTTGGTTTTCAGCGCTGGGCTAGGTGTTCTTAAGATGGCTGTCCAGGCAGTTGCAAGAATGGCCGGAAACAGTGAAGCAGCTTTGAAAAATCAGTTCTATCTAATTGATAAAGATGTGCGGTTCTAGACATTTTATTTCCATTCCATCAGTCTAGTAATAGTAAAAAGCTGTCACTATGGATTTTGTGATCATTTTAGACATTTATATTTTACAGTAATTGAATGGCCCTATAGAATATCTAATTTATTTATTGTACATTGAGTCCATTACAAACAAACGAGATTAATATATTTGTGAAAATAACAAATAGTCAACATTTATTTCTTTTCTTTCACCACTTCTGTTTTGCAATGGCAATCATAGTTGTTTTGATTTATCTACACATCATCCTTATCTGGTAATATTTGTTTTGACACAGGGTCTGATGACAAAAGAAAGGAAGAATATTGATCCAGCAGCAGCACCATTTGCTAAAGAGCCAGGGGAGATTGGGGGACTTAGGGAGGGAGCTAGTCTAATTGAAGTGGTAAGCCTCATAGGAATCTGTATTCAACTTCTGATTACCAAAAAATTTCTTTTATGATGTTGGATACTATATATATTGTTTCATAGTTATAGTGATTATACTTTTAATACTGAGCCAAATGTTTTCAGGTGAGAAAGGTCAAGCCCCATGTGCTTCTTGGTTTGTCTGGAGTTGGTGGTGTCTTCAATGAGGAGGTTGGAAGCCTAAGCTCTATAGTTTCATGCTCCTAGAAGCATCAAATCAAAATATGTGTTTAAATTGTGTGTTATTCACAGTACTTGTGGTTCATGTGCTAATTGGTTAGTTGTTAGCTGCAAGAAAGGGTGGGATTTTATACATCTCTAGCTACAAGTCTCAACTGATTTTCCCGAACAGGCTGCCTACGAACTCGTCTTCTTTAGTTTACCCTGTTATTTCTTCAATATAATCACTGTTAATTCTAGTTTAAGTTGTCATAAGTGTAGCATCCTGCCACTCTTCCTCTGAGTGGGAGGCCTTTAGTTCGAGCCTACGGTGGGAAGTTGTGAGGTTACGTTTTTTAATCAATTAGTTTATTTAATCTTAATGACATTATACATTTGCCATATTTGTTACCCAGACAGCACAGAGCTGATAATTTGGTTGGTGACTTGAAATTTCGCATTTTTTTGGCATCTGGTGCTTCCCTTTCTTGTCTATAGCTTACATAATGCTCATTCACTGATTCTGATTGGTGGCTTGATTTTCTTTTCTCTAATTAGTTTCTTATAAGTTCTGGTGGCATGTTAATTAGGTCCTCAGAGCCATGAGGGATTCTGACTCACCTAAACCTGCAATTTTTGCCATGTCAAATCCCACTATGAATGGTACAGGCCTTGTCGAACATCTATATTTTTCTGATGAGAGCTTAATTTTCTGTGGATAATTTCGTTGCTTGTTTCATAATGGAACAGCTGAATGCACTGCTGCTGATGCGTTTAAATATGCTGGAGAAAATATAGTTTTTGCAAGTGGAAGCCCTTTTGAAAATGTTGTTCTAGGTACCTTTTCTGACGCTTATGCTGCTTGGGATCACTTTCTCACAATATAGTAGTGTGCCTGCCTTTTCCTTTATAATGGAATCCTTGCATGCTACAATATTATGGTATCTCATTCTGGATTATTTTTTTCATTGGATCTTCTGATTTTTGTGACCTTCAACTTCAATGTGCTTGGCAGGTGATGGAAGAGTAGGCCATGTAAATCAAGCAAACAACATGTACCTGTTTCCAGGGTTCGTTTGTGTTGTTTATTTTGTATAATATTTAATTGTTTGAATAATTATATATCTTGCATTAATTATTTATGTTCTGATGAGATACTTAAATCTGGAATACATATTTTCTAATATATTTGTTACTTGTAATAGGATTGGTTTGGGAACTCTTCTGTCTGGTGCTCATTTTGTATCGGATGGAATGTTGCTAGCAGCATCTGAATGGTATGAACATAATTAAATACTTAAATACTTTTTACTGTCTCCCACAATGTTCAATCGCCTTCTAAGATTTTTTTTTGTTATATGTTGTTTGACTAAAGTATCCACCATTTTACAATGATAGAAGTTAGAACTCAGAGGCAATCCTGATCATGGTGAGTAGTAATAAAATAAAGCTCCAGAAACCTATAGAGGGATTCTTTAGGCTCGACTTGATCTAAACTGTTTTTTTTTTCTCTCCCCATTTTATGCTACGTTTTAGTGGGTGCATATGTACTTAACAGTAATATGTATGAAACTTACTGGAAAATTAGAGCCATGAGGTGATGTCCATCATTAGTCAATAGTCAGTACCACAAATCTATTTGGAAGATAGGAAATTAGTGACATGGTTAGCCAGATTTTAGGGTATAAAGTTAATATGGGCCTTCAGTCATCAACTTAAGCTTTTAGTTGACTTGTTCCTCTAGCGCCTGATAGATCTAGAGGCCACAAGTTCGAGTCCTGCCACCATACTCATAAAAAATTGTTAACAGTTCAGCACAAGGCCAGAAGAGTACCTGTGTATAGACTACGTGCAAAACTATATGAGTTTGCACTTGAGGGGGCAAAAAAAGACCGTTATCATTGCTAACCCACCCAAAAGATCTCATTAAGAGTTGCAACAAATTTTTTACCATATGAAGAGGGGGAGAGAATCCATGTTCAGATATTTTATCAGGGTTTACAATGAAAGCTTTGATGTATGACTAGGGGAAGATCTAAAGAAATATACACTTTTTGGTGATGTCTGCCTTTGTATTCTTTTAGCATCTTGTTTTACGTTCTTTTTTTATGCACATCTTGTTTTACGTTAAGACATGAAATAACTATTTAGAACTCCTTGAGTTTGTTACAACAACAGCACACATGGGTATAACGGGAATAGTCATAACTAACTTATCCTTAATTTCAAAAACAAAAAAAGGAAAGCAAACACTCATTTTAGGCACACATGACACATGAGTATGATTTAACTGGCTTGGTACATTCCATTCTGTACCATGCGAAATTTTCTTCGGAGTCTTACTGAAAAACACTTTGAAAGTCCATACATTGCTCCATGTGATATAGATCTGTTCTGACTGACTATTGATGGGGAGAACACTAAAGAATTGTATGCACACTGGCTCCAACTATATTGTTTGAGAAATCACATTATAGAGTGAGTATTTACCATTGATTAATTTGGCCCATGATTGAGTAAATTTACTATTTAGTGATACGAAGTCATGCTACCATAGAGAATAGTAGACATGTGTTTGCGCCTTGTAAACGTGCAAGTTTTTTCTCAATAAAAGTACCATTGCTTAAAAAAAATATAGTAGGCGTGTGTTGGAAACAAAAGATAGATGGCATCATAAATAAACTGCAATAAAGACTATTGTGAACAATTTAGTATATGTGGCATTTTCGTTACCATCTTTCAATTTCATCTAACTGACGTTTTACATGTACAGCCTTGCTTCTTATATAACGGATGATGAAATCCAGAAGGGCATCTTGTATCCATCTGTTGATAGGTAAGAATTTTTGGTGTTCTGTTGTAAGAAGTTATTTATTTTTTCCAAATCTCTCTGCCCAAAAACTTCAGGGAGAATCAATATCAAGGGACTGTAATTTTTCAACCAATAATTTGTATCGTCTTTTCATTATATTACTCGGGTGCCCAGTGCCCTTGCCATTTGATTATCACAAGCACATCTGGATTTTTACTTAAAATTTGACTCTCATCTGCATCGATCTGGGTATATTTATATTTGTAGACCTTGCATTTGAACTCAATGTCTTATAAGATATCTGGTGGTGATGTGCATGATGCAGTATTCGACATATTACAGCTGAGGTTGGAGCTGCTGTTCTGCGGGTTGCTGTGGCAGAAGGACAGGCAGAAGGACATGGTGAAGTGGGCCCCACAGAGCTCAAGAACATGTCGAAAGTATGTACTTCAACTTATATGTTAAAAATGATCAAATGGCTTTAAAGGAAATGCACATGTGGATCCTAAAGGAAGCTTTAGCTGCTGTCCATTTGTTTCATGGGAAATAGCTTCTGATTGGAAAAATTATTTGTGACAAACATTTCACAAGAAAATAGTTTATTTTTCATTTCGAAACGAGGACGTCGTTTCCAGAGAAGTTAGCTTTTCCCATGTGCATTTCCCTATATGGGATGTCGTTTCCAGCTCTGGTTAGTATCTACAAGCTGTGATGTTAATCGAATCTGTTTGTTTATATTATTTTTATTTTTTGTGTTCAGGAGGAAAGCGTGGAATTTGTGACGCGAAACATGTGGTTCCCTATTTACAGCCCACTTGTTCATGAGAAATAAGGCCCCTGTTTCATATTGCCACAAACTTTCTGCCGATCTTAAGCTGAAACTAGAGCTGGGACTCATAATTTTCAAGTTGAAGAGAAGAAGAAAACAAGAATGAGCCCAACCACCAAAGCTGTTTAAATATGCTTTGTATTTTTAACAGGCCATATTTACAAAATATTTTATTGGTTACATTATGGTCTAATTGTCAGTAAACATTAACAGATGATTCAAAACTGTTTTATTAAAATCATCATATACAATGTGAAGACAAGACTGCCAAAAGTTGGAATCTTGTTAAAGAGTTATTTTTAGTAACTTGAGAGCAAAATGATCATCTGATTTGGGTTCTGTATATATCTTACATATTTCTTCATGGCTATTTTTTATATATATATTTTTTATCAGAAGTATAAGGTACTTGTCTTTGAAGAAAGAGTTCTCAAGAAGGGAAAACTTTGAACGTACGTGCACCAATATAAGGATGGCAAAATGCAAACTCGAACAATTTGGTCAAACAATTTGGTCATTCTTATTCCACCGTTGAATCTTGGATTCATGTTGATGGTTAAATTTTTAAAGTTTTGGGCAAGACGGTGTTAGTTAAGATTGTAGTCCTTGAATGGATAACTAGATCAACGTTCATTGTTGTCAATGTCTAGAATGCTGCCCGTCAAATCTTTGGGGCAAATCTACCTCTGGGACGAATGCCCGGTTGGAAGAGCCAAAGTTAGCACCACTAGTACTAGTCATGTATACGTGTTTAATGATGGGACATATCTTCTTAAGATTGTTGTCATTTTTTTGGGAGCGGAGATAAGAAATATTATTTTATGGAGACTAATATCTATACATCTTGATAGAATAAAACAAACCAAACTAAACAGAAACTGAAAGAAATCCAATAAAACGACCTACTACAACCCTTACTAAAATACAAAAAAATAGTAGAGCAACGATGTTAAAACAACCATAATGGAAACCATCATAAGAAACAAGATCCTAACCGGATTAATACGAGTAAAACCTCTTTGAAGTTGGGTGTTACCCAATCTACCAAGCCAAGGGCACTAGAAAAGCCTTCCCCCCCAACCTATCCAACTAGTGCCGAACGAAGCCAAACTTTCTTCTCAAACTGAATCAGACTAATGAAACCAAGACGATCCCGCAATCTGATTCTACCACAAAAGCCGCCCATATTTCCTTCACTCTTTACAGACCAGATCCGCACAACAGCACAACAGAACTCCAAAACAACTGAGAAATCCAAACTTGCCATCGTGACAAGAACCTCGCAACTCTTAGAAAATCCGCTTTTCCTCGGAAGAATTTGAGATTAATCAATAAGAGATGATTGGACCACTGCCGATCAAAGAAAAATCGGTGGTGGCTCAAAGAAGGATTGTTGACGAAGAAGCAGAGGCGGCGACGACTAGGGGTCTTTATTATTAGGTAAACACATAAATATCACAACGGGAAAGTGGAGTTTAAGCCAATTAATTTTTGGCTTAGGCTAAGCCATTAATGAGGTGTTGACACATCATTAAAATTCTTGGATTCGGACGGGTTGTTCCGCTCCCACCAATTCACTTGAGTGGGTAAAAATGAAACTAATTGAGGTGTCATCAGCTCATTGACTTGGCTTAGGTTAAAGTCAAAAAAAATCTTGGCTCATATTCCTTTTTCTCATATCACAAGTCACAACACAATATAATTACTAATTATGGTTCAAATTTACTTATTTAGTGAATTATACGAAGATAATTTCCCACATTCAAATATTCAAAAGTAAATAAATAGAATTAAGGAACGCAACTGATACAAAGAAAATGTAAACAGTTAGTTAAGACAGTTTGTAAAAACAAAATTAGATAAAACCACAAACAACAAGAAAATGTAAACAAGACCAAAATCGAAATTATATAAGATAAAGAATGGAAAGCAGAACAAAAACGGAAAGAACTCACAGATCGCCCTCGAAAAAAAGTTGACCATATGAAGATTATACACCTACGTACCGCGCAACTAAGAACCAACAATCTCATTGATAATGTGAGAATGATGTGCTTAATCAGTGCACCCTAATGTTGATCCTCCAGCGACAACCATATACTGTTTCTCCACAACGTTTCTTCAACAAGCTCGGGCCACCAAGCATCCAAACAACTAATTCTCCAGGAAAAATTGAACTCTCAAACTTTTTTCCGTTATGGGATTTCTTTTGAAATTAATTTGTGGGAACAATTTACAATAGGAGAATGCCATTTATAAAGACAAAAATCAGTCAATTTGATAAGTACAAGACATTCATTAGACAATTAAATGAATTACAGTTAGATATTTGAATTCACATGATGTCCCAATGAAACCAACGGTTTAAAACTTAGTTTCAGTTGCATACTTCAAACTGATTCTGACTTGAATTCACGTTATGACACCATTAAACTAATGATTTAAAACTTAGTTTCAGGTATATATTGGCAACCAACTATCATCAGAGCAATTGACTTAACGTGTTTGCTCTTCCAGAGGTTTCAAATTCAAGTCTCGGTTGGTACGTTAGCTCGTTCTGGTTCGAGTAAGCGCATGATGAGTTTGGCCTGGTTTTACGCTAGCAATTGTCTAATGAGAAATTATAAGAGGTACCCCTGAACTAGTCACATCTAACATTTGATACTCTTGAACTTTTGTTCGTAACTTTAATCTATCATGAACTATACTTGAGTCATTTCATCAATAGCACCGTTAATCGAAAGGAAACATGAACATATTATCCTTGCATTTACATTTTTCTTCATCTTTAAAACTTAAATATAAAATGGAAAATTACATAAGACACCTTCAACATTTGGCACCCCTATTTTTTTTATTTAGCACACTTGAGCAGCAACTCAAGCCAGAGCTCGTGTCTCGATAGTACCTCCATCGCCGGAGCTAACTTCTCCTCCTAGAGCAACCACAAAAGATATGTAACCTAAACAGATAGTGCCCTAAAAAGCCAACAATATTAGCGGCAATTTTTTGTGTTGTTTTCTTTTTCCGCTTAATTGCTTTGCAAAAGTAGCAAGAAATTTCAATGATTAAACTTTTTGTTTGGTCTATTTTGATTAAGTTTAAGCTGTAAAGTCAGCCCCATAAAATGGTAGTAATTGAAGGATGTACATTTTAGTTTATGATGCCTAACTACTAGCTATAGCTTCCAATAATTTCAAAGCAAATAATTATATCTCTACTGCAAAAGAGAAAAACAAACCTCTTTTGCTGTACATTAATAAATGTCCTATCAAGAGCTTGGCCTCAATCTTTGGCACTTCCTGTATGTAAATCCCTAGATATTAATGGAGATATATCAGATTCAGCCATTAGTTTATAACAATGGCAGAATTAGGAGCATCAACTTTTCTTGCAGCCAAGAGGTAATAATTGCATCTTTTGATGAAGTCTTTTGGAATATGAGCCAAGAATTTTTTGGCTCAACCTAAGCCAAGTCAATGAGATGATGACACCTCAATTAGTTTCATTCATACCCACCTAAGTGAATTGGTGGGAGTGGAGAAACCCGCTCGAATTCAAGAGTTTTAATGAGGTGTCAACACCTCATTGATGGCTTTGCCTGAGCCAAAAATTAATTAGCTTAGACTCTCCTTTCTATATATATAGCAAACTAAGATATGTTGGGCCAAGTGGTTAAAACACTTTGAATTCCCTCTAAGGTCTCAAGTTCGAGCATCCTTGTTGATGGTATGAGATGAGATGAGATGAGATTTGTGGGAGTGGGGTGAGATTTATAAGGGTAACGGTCCTTTTGAAGAGTGAAAAATATTATTATTTGAATATAATGTTCCGTTGTTTGATAAAAAAAATTTATAGCAAACTATTTTTATAACCAAATATATTATATGTGGCCTTGGTTTGCAGTTGTTACAGGAGCAAACAAAGGTATTGGTTTTGAGATATGCAAGCAATTGGCTTCTCAAGGGATCACAGTGGTGTTGACTGCAAGAGATGAGAAGAGAGGTTCTGAAGCTGTGGAGAAACTGATGAATGAGTCTTCTCCCGGTCTCTCGCCGGATCAATTTGTTTTTCATCAGCTTGATGTCACTGCCCCAGCCAGCATTGCTACTCTAGCAGATTTCATAGCAGCGCGTTTCGGGAAGCTTGACATTTTGGTATCACAAGTTTCTTGAAATAGCCTTTTATTTTGATGATGTATGTAGCTTGTGACACAAGTTGGAACTTGGAACTTGTTGTGCAGGTCAACAATGCTGGGATTAGTGGGGTTGAACTGAACATGGACTCTTTTGTTAGAGCAACTGAGCTTTCTGGAGGTTGGGTAAGCACTTTATGTTAAAAAATTTTTTTATCAGCAACGGGATATCATACTCGAAGTAACAGTGTTTCTCACTCCCCAAAGAGAGCGTCACCCTAAGCCCCACTCCACAAATCCCACCCCATACATCGACAAAAAGGCTCGAACTTGAGACATCAGAGGGAACCCAAAGTGTTTTAAGAAATCACTCATTCCACATCACTTCTTTTGAAGCATAGAATTCTAAGAAGTATGTTCCCCTTCAATCTGCACAATTTCTTCACACAAAACTAATGAGTTCTTTTTCTGATATATGATTCATCCGAGTGAAGAGCGCATCAACTGGAAAGAACTTGCCACGCAAACTTATGATCTTGCTGTAGAATGTATGCAAATAAACTACTATGGTGCCAAAAGAATGGTGGAAGCACTTGCTCCGCTCCTCCAATTATCTGATTCGCCGAGGATTGTTAACATTTCCTCAGGTCTAGGACTGTTGGAGGTATCAAAATTCTACTTGACCAATGTTGCATACAATGTATAGGCAAAATTGTTGATATGAGTTTATCTTGACATTCCAGAAGGTAACTAATGAATGGGCTAAAGGCGTGTTAGGCGACGAGGAAGGCCTTACTGAGGAGAAAGTGGATCAAGTGTTGAATGAGTTCCTAAAAGATTTGAAAGATGGATTGTTGGAATCCAAGGGATGGTCACCTCATTCTTACTCGCTCACGAAAGCATCCATGAATGCGTATACGAGGATATTGGCTAAGAAGTATCCAACTTTTTGCATCAATAGTGTCTGTCCTGGCTTTGTCAAAACTGATATAAATTTCAACACTGGCCATTTAACTACTGCTGAAGGAGCTGAAAGTGCGGTGAGGCTAGCACTGCTTCCCAATGGCGGGCCTTCGGGTCTTTTCTTCAAGCAGAAACAAGTGTCACCTTTCTGAAAATGAAAAATCAAAAGCAGTGATCTAATATAACCTTGCCATTGAATAAAGAAGCTTGCAGTATGGAATTTGTAATCAGAACCTTGACAAGAAAAGCTGTCCTCTTAGAGTAAGAGAGAAGGTTGAAGAGGTGTTTTTTTTTTTTTTTTTTTTTTTTTTTTTTTTTTTTCAAGCAAGGGGCAGCAGGCTTGTAAAGGCATGTATTTCCCACTTTCAGTGAAAAGTGTCACCCCCTTAAACCCATAAATTTCACCTTGTATTGTCGGTAAGATGACTTGAACCTGAGACTTATAAAAATCAAAAACGCATCAAATGCCAGCATGTCTTGGTTTATGTTATGGTAGCTCCCAGATTTAATTTGCAGAAAATAAAAGAGCAAATTTTTAAGCTGTCATCTATTCATAGTTGTAGCTGTTGCATTGTAGGTAAAGTGAAATGCAGCAACACAGATATATAGGAGTAGGTTTCCAATAATTAGTGTAGTTAATTAAAGCTCATGTAATTAAGTAATCATCTTTTCACCATTATTTATTAAAGGTAAAAACTCTGGTGAGGTCCTTGTATTATTCATTTTATGCTGGGTAGTTCTTGAATTTTGTTTTATTTTGATGCGGTCTTTATATTATCTAGTTTGTTCCACTGCAATTCTTACCGTTAGTTTCAGATTCCATTAACTAGACTGACGTGGCACACTTTTGCAATAAAAAATAAATTTTAATGTAAAATTACTATTATACTCTCAAATTTATTAAAAAAAAAAAAAATTTAGACAAACAAGACACTCATTTTGGGATGGAGGGAGTATTTTTTATTAGCAAAATGTGTCACGTCAGTATAGTTAACAGAAAACGTCACTAAAATTACTGATAGAAAGTCTAGGGACCCCCACAGAATAAAATGGATAGTATAAGGATGTCACCAGATTTTTTACCTTTATTAAATTTATACCAATGAACAAAAAGTCAAAAATGATAGTTAGAAAAGGACAGAAAAAGGGTTTACGAATACCTAACACCAACCACAACTACTCGACAATTAAATGTTTAATCTCACTTTTGGTGATTCAAATATGAATATTTGTCGTCTAATCTTTTCTCAAAGTCATTTTCGATTTTAATTTCTTTTTCAAATTTATTTTCAACATTAACCTCTTTCATGTGTATTGCCTAGCCAACTTTCCCACTCATTTACTTTTATCTCTTCCATCTTGAAGGTTTCTTTATAAAAAAAAAAAAACCTATTCAATAAATTAGTATTGATTTCATGAATTTATACTGTATTCAACAAGAAAATTTGGAGTATAACTTCAGCTGGAGTACCCAAATATACATAATATATTTGTGATACAAAAAGTATGGTTGATTCATATAAACATATTAAGGTTTCTGGTGATAGTGATAGCTATGCATATATATACATACATACTATAATAGCTAAACCAAAAAAACATAATCATAATACGTATTAGAGCGCCACATAATCAATATATTAATTTTGACACATAATTTTGTTTAATTGTAAAACTACACAAAAAGAAAAAAATTGCATTATTATTATTTTGAGAAACAATAACAAATTTCAAAGATTTTTATTAGGAAACAATTTTTTAGACTTGATTGAACTATTTTTTCCAATTCCAAAATCAAGGACTAATACGATGTCGTCTCGATCTTGAGAGGCCTGCACGTGGCAGTCTTGTGAACTTGTGCGAGTGTATGTGCTGGATCTTTATTGGTGATGGGACTCGGGTCAGCATCTTGGAGCGAGGAGCTCTGGGATGTGATGAACTCTGGGAGGTCAGGAGCTCTAGGATGTGACGAGCTCTGGGAGGTCAGAAGCTCTGGGAGGTGATAAGACTCGGGTCCGGGTCTTCTTAGTGAAGTCTTGGGAATCAAGTATCTAGACTTGGTTCCTGCGAGCACGAACACACTGTTAAGCGGAGTCCTGAATGTGTTTCCGGGGGACCGCCTCCGGCGTGAGAATCAGGATCTCCACACAAGTGTTTAAATAAAGCTTCGAAGATTCGAAG
>JAYMTA010001544.1:0-19544 GCA_036897625.1 Pelargonium cotyledonis
AACGAAGTTTGGAAACCATAGGGTAGAAAATACATGCCAAAAAAAGCATAGAGTATGAAACTGAAAAGAATGTCTACCATAAAATAAAAAACTGTAATTACCCTTTAAATATATCACCTCTTATTGTTTATGAGACAAGGTTGTATACAAATATTTTTATATACAAAATTTGTGACATATTACTGTAACATTACTCAATTATACAAACAATGGAACTTGAACCTGACTTGGCACTCAATTTTTTATTATGAAAAATCCTAATCAATTTTATTCCCGACAAGACAAAAAGCAATCAAATAATGTGTGAAATGTTTTGAATATTTTGAAGTCCCTGTTTTCTCTCAGAGGACCATTTAAAAGAAGCATGTACGTACGGTAGTTCATGATCTAATCAAAACTGAACACAAAAAATCCAGACATAATCTACAAACAAAACGTCTTCACTTGTCTGCAACTATTCACAACATTTTCAGACAAAACATATCTTATTCATGTCCATATAATTTGAAAGCGAAATAATCAGCTACCACCAATATCTAATTACTCACACTCATCTTTTGTTCAAGCACATCACAATCCATTCTCTGGAAACTAATTTTCTTAGCTCCAACATCATATCCAATATTGTAACCCTGCTGAGCCATCACTCCGATCACAGTAAAATCCAGCATTGAAGACTCCTCCACCGCCATACAAAACTCCTCAGACCCATTGTCCATAAACAAGCTCTCTGTCTCCAAAACAAGCCCACCCCCGCCTTCTAAATTAAACGTTACAGCAGGAAATCCGATCAGGTCTCTGCTGATCACGCCCTTGTAGCACAGCCCTGTCTGGCTGTACGGGTCCTTCACCTTCTCCAGCTTCCCGTCCAGCAGCGCCTCCACGGCGGCGCTCAGCGGCCCGTACGCTTCCGACGCCAGGTAAGTAATTGTCGTCCCCGAGTCTATCACCATCCCTGCATTTCCCGCTGGCGTGGTCTTGAACACTTTAGGATCAATAGCAAGCAATTTGTCTCCGACGCTGATTCCGGTCACCGTCAGGTGGTAGAGGCTGTGCGCCACTATCAGAGGGGTCGTGTCGCCGAGGATCTCGGCTCCGTCCCCTAGTATCAGTACGCTGTGCGAATCTTTGGGGTCTCTGATTCTACCTATGCAGTACGAGAACTTGGAACCCAAATGTGTGGCTAAAGATAAAAGGTCCGGGCCGAGTCCGAGGATCCCACTCGGCTGTCCGTTGTACCCGTCGTTGTCGTGTCCGCAACCGAAAGCGACGTCGGAGACGCTGGAATCGGAACCGAATGTGAATTTCTCCGTCGCCATGACGCCGAAACCGGTGATGCCGTCCTGATACGATTGCTGGAACCTGCAATTATAACAACCATCAACAGAATAAGTGGCTTAAAGCGCTTTCATCTTTTAAGGTCTTAGATTCGAGACTCGTGTATGCTGCAAAATAAATGAAAATACCTGCAATTGTTGATGGGATCGCATCGGTCGGAGGGCGACGAGACGGTGCAGTAGGGGGAGGAGCAGGAGAGGTTTTTGTATGAGGAGGATTTGGAAGGGTCAAAAATGGGGCTGGATTGTTCGAAACATTTGAAACAAGGAAGACACTGAAGCCACAGCAAGTTGCTTCCGGTGTCGAAGGTAAGGAGCTGAGAAACCGGAGGTTCTCCGATAGAGATATTGGCAATGAACTGTGTACCGCCTTCCTCAGCTACCACGCCGGCTCGGTAACAGGAGCTCCGGGCAGCGAGGTAGGCGAAGCGGGAGAGGGAGGTTTGTCTGGCGCGTGAGGCAAGGACGGAGACGGTGGCTTCAGGGCGGTAAAATGGGGATTTGAGGGAATCGCGGTGAATGAGTTGAGTGACCAACCTGGAAGGGACGTTGGTGGATGTGGTTAGGGTTGTGGTGAAGGATAGGAAGGCAATGCAGAAGAACAAGGAGATGAAATAGTTGGTGTCTGCCATGGATGAATATTGTTTGAGCTCTAGCTCTACTTTTCCATGAATGAATAAAAAAATGTTGTGGATATATATATATATATATAGTATTGTATTGTTTTCTTCTTTTTTTGTGTGTTCATGCATTTACGTGGATATATATGGTATTGTATTGTTTTCTTCTTCTTCTTTGTGTGTTCATACATTTGCATTTCTGTGCATTTGAATGAGATTGACCACAATCATAAATGGCAGTTATGGCTTTAATTGTTTTGACTACATAATCTACCACAATCTCATCTTTTTACTTATTGTTGGATTTGGGATCAGAAGAGAGATTTTTTTTTTTTTTTTTTTTTGGTATACAGAAGAGCGATTGATGACATGCAAAAAAAGGGAAAAAGTAGGATTTATAAGTTACAATATCTTGAATACATTTGGGTCAATTGGCCATTCACGACCTAACTAACTTTCTTAAAAAATGCACATTAACATGAAAAAAAAAAAAAGGTTACGATTAATTGAAAAGTTAGGGTTTGTGTCTCACTTTTTCTGTCTACCTCTTTGAGAGTCGGCTAAGATTTTTGTTCGGCTAAGACTGTTTTTTATCAAAATAGTACCAGTTTATTGGATTTGTATATAGCAAACTGTGATTTTTTTCGTTAAGATATCGAGTCTTGTTTTGATACCAAGGTAAGAGTTTGTTAAGGTTTGCAATACGGCGAAGATTCGCGGTACATTTTTTATTGGTGAACGCATAGAACAAGAGGCGGTTGCAGAAAATGAAAAAGTGATTTGGAAGGTGGTGGTTTGACCAGAGTCATCGTATCAGCCTTCAAGTTTATTGTTGAATTAGTTGGCGGACCCAATGGCTGTGAGGGGCCATTGGCAAAGCTATCCACGGGGTCGCCTTGAACTTCAAGTGCAATTGTTGTCAGTTGTTCGTGCTCTTCAGGCTAGAGGGGTGAATTGTAGTGTCTTCCACTTGATAAATGAGGTTGATGAGGAGGATTTAAGTGCATTTGGTTTGATTATTCGAGATATTTTAGTTATTGTGGCATAGTCTGGTAGTTTCGATTTTTTTATTTTCGAGTTAGTTTGTGAAACTAATGTCCCACGAATTAATTAGATTTTCGATTTTTTTGTCAAATTTATACCGTTTGATTTGACTTAATAAATTATTGATTTTTAAATTCAAAAAAAATCTTTCTTAAAATATGCAAGTGTACACATTTGAAAAAAAGTTCTAAGTGAAACAAGACATTCATTAGAATGTCAAAATATATTAGCACATATTATTTCCATCCCAAAATATGTATCGTGATTTTTCTGATTAATGTTGTGTTACCTTTTCTATTCTATACATATCTATACTAAAAGATGGACAAAAAAAATATGTTTATAATGCGTATTAGAAAGTCACGTCATTAAATTTTAGTTTTGATACATATTTTTACATAAATGTAAAATTAACTCAAATATAAATTAAGGTAAGTAAATTATAATCAATAGAAAATTAATATTATGATAAAAGTTTAATTTTAAAATTTTAAATGTATACCATTATTACAATTATTTTGATTTATTATACAAAACTACTAATTAATTAAACGTGTTTGTTAAAAATTTATATATTTTTTTATTAATTATTAAATTCATTAAAATTGCATGTGCATCGTACGGGTGTCTAAACTAGTATATACACAATAATTGTTTTGTCGTCATTCAATCTACGCTGTTAATCTTCAAGTATGAGTCACATAGTTGAATACTCTATATTGTAACAAGTTTTCGAGAAATTAACTTATTATAAAGACACTACTTGTAATTTATGTATAACTAATTTCCAAAGAAAATGAGACACTTCTTTTCAAACAAAATGAATGTGAATTTGTTTCCATTAGTCTAAACACAACTAATGTTTGCTTTGTGACTGAATTACTTTTCATTATTGAAAACCACAGCATTCACTCAATACCTTATCATCACTTGTCACAAAGCAACCCAACACTGAAAATATATGTATAGCTGAACCACAACCCAACAACCATTTTTCTTCTTTTGAAAGGCAATCAATAAAGAAATGAAAACACAAAATATCATTCAAACCAGAACCTTACCCCACTAGAGTAGAGGGTTATATTTTTTTCCAGGGAAAATCATGATGCAAAAAGGTCACTACTGCTGCATTGCATTAGCAACTTCACATTTTGAATTTTTACAAAGATCAAGCATTAAATGCACTGAAATGAATCCCCCATAATTGTCTCAAAAGTGTAACAACAATAGACCTAATAGAGGGAAAAATTTAGGGAAAAAAGGGAAAAAAAAAATCAAGTCACCCATCCCCAGCAAGGCAAAACTAACAACTTGTTAGCCTCAGCCTGACTCAAATCACCCTAACTGCAGCTCTACCAGTTGGCATCGGCATTCGAGAACTCGGAGCCCGGATACATTCAAGCCTTACCAATGCTGCAATTTACAACTTTGTAAGCTATATGAGAAACCAGGATGTAGTGAATGGGGTCGAAGGCAACCGTTGATCCAACCAAAGAATTTAGAGTCAAAATCATCTCAATCAAATTGAAGTGTAATTGGAGAAAAGAAGCAATAATTTATCTATGGTTTCTGGGTGGAATTTTCTTCCGAACAAGTAACATGGTCGACTGATTCCGTTCCATATGCAAGGCGTTGTTGTCTCTCGCTTCTGCAAAAGACCATGTGAACAAAATTGTTTCAGAAATTCTTTCAAACTGCACCTTTCGAGCATGATATGATTTCGAGATCTCAAGGATGCATACCTTGTCATCACTTGTCAAGTGCACACCTACGTCAATTGACTGATAAATGTAATACCATCAAAGAGTTAGTACAAAATCATAAAATATAAATCCTCCGTCCCAAAACTATTGTCCACTTTCTCTATAAAAAAATATTCTCAAAATAACTGTCCACTTCTCATTTTTAATCTTCACAAAAAAATGGAAAGTGGAAAGTTAGTTTGGGACGGAGGTAGTATTACATAACAGCTTGATGACTACTCTTATGATACATCCTCTTTCCCATACGAGTAACTAAATGTTTTTTTTCCTTTCCATCATTAATTCATTTAAGTGCTTAAATCCAGCACCTTGATAAGATAATAAGTCGTGCAGTAAATAATAAAATAAATATAGATGAAGAAGAATCATACAGTTAAATTCCTCATGAGAGCAGTATTAACATCTGGAAGCCTAAATGATCTTGGATGCCACTTTCTTTCTGACCAATCTACAAATGTTACAGACCAGTTTGCAATGCCATTGGGATCAACCATCTGAAACCATGTAAAGGACATTAAATTAGAGATATTGAGAAATATATAATATTAATAATAAATAAATGAAAAGACAAAGATAGATTGTAAAGAAGATAATTCTCACATTGAAAAGGGTCGGTATGTAATGCTCATCAGCAATGCAATGTTGCCCATCAATTCCATGCTGTAAAATGCAAGGCCAGTGATAGAAAATAGTGTTCAGAGCCTTAAAAGTTTACTCTCTAATTTCAAGGATATCAGAACAAAATTGAAAATAAAAAAAATGCAAATGAGCTATATTTTGAAATTTAACGCAAGCATGTGCTAAAACAAGAAAACTTCAGTCATTGGTACGTTACAAAACAATACATCTATGGAGATAGACTATAAGCTGATTCCAAGCCAGTGCGATCATTATAGATTACAATACACAATTGTGAAGTTACATATAAAATAAAACAAGCCTAGCCAGTATAAATAGCATTACGGAACTAAAATGTTTTCGTATGCCATTCATCCAACTCACAAACATCTAGTAATTTTGGAGTTTACTATATGCCAGCTATTGAAACTTGGTGGAAATAACGAAAATATACAGTTAAGCCCTTATTAATCAATGCATATCTATTTTATTTGTACAACACCATTTATCCATCTAATCAAAATCTAATATACTTCCATGTTCACTTGACAAATGAATCAGTTTGACCCGAAAGCAAACTTTGCATTCTTCATTCCTCTCTACTTAGGAAAATTTTGACAATGGTCCATTATTTTACATTACTTTTCCTTTTTATTTGGCGAAGATTTCTTTAAAATTACATATGGCGACACACATCAGTGTTTTTTTTTACTTTGGCGAAGGTTTCCTTAAAATTACATATGGTGACACACATCAGTGTTTTTTCTTTTCTAAGTTCTAACACAAACCAAAAGGAACAAACAGAGTATACGTTGCTTACTTGAGCAAAGCGAGACAAGAAATATGAAAAGTATGGAAGTTTCTGTAGCAGAAAATGGAAGTCTGTTTATATGATATTACAATGATGGGCACCTCTAATGCCATCTAGAGCCCGATGCTATTCCCTAAGTAGACATCCAGGTACAATAGTAAATGTTTTGGTATCTTCCCCAATTCAACATAGCACTAACGGAACTGAAGTAACTAACAATAAAGAAAACGGTACCAGCTGAAACCCAAACTTTCGCCAACACAGCCCTACCATAATTACCAAATAAACTAACAGTAAAGATACATTAATTTAACTGCTTAAAAAGACCAATCAAAGGGATGCAACCTTTACCTAGAGAAAGTGCCAGAATCAAGTCATACTAGCAGTCAGGAAACTCTATGCAAACCTACAGTAGTTTAACTAAGGATATAATGCACACACATCCTATTTGAGGTGATGAATTATGTCCATAAATGTCATTGCGTTGATCTATGGAAACAATTCCAACTAAATATATACGGAAAACAGGACCAGCCCCTTTCAGTCATAATAGCAGATTATGCATCAAAACAAGATGCAATAAGAGAAAGAAAAATAAGGGTAGAAGAGGATAAAGATAATAAAAGCAACAAATCATAAGAAAACAAAGCTTGTAAATATGGTTTCCACTTTTCAGTACTTATGAGCACTCAAAACAGATAAATTCATAAAGAAACACAATTCAAAAGTTGTACCTTGCAGTAATCCCTGAATTTTGAGTAGTAAAGACTGTCAGCTACGATTATCAAAGCATGCTGCCGCTTCATGGTGAACCACTGCACAAAATTCAAAAGTTAAATCTGCCATGCTGTACATTTGCATACTTAAACCAAGACCCCTACAGTGATCAATTCCAATGTCCTAGAGCCTTAAATATACTTATGACCTTTACCACTGATAGTTCAGATAGGAAATTGGGATCATAAAACTCCTTGTGACTCCTATCTATTCCAAAGAGCAAACTTCACGCTTATAGATAATAATAAAATAATAATAATAATAAAAGGAAGATACACTGAACATATACAGGCCATATGCTTTAATGTTTCCCCATACATGAAGGGATACAGTTTAATATAGCAGCTACATGGTCAGTTCAAGACACTTCCACAAAGAGATAAATGCATAATGCACTTGACTATTCCTAAGGCAAACTTCACGCTAATAAATCAAACATATAAAGACCATATGCTTTGATGTTTCCCCATGCATGAAGGGCTACAGTTTTATATAGCAGCTACATGGTCTGTTCAAGTCACTTCCACAAGGAGATAAATGTGTGATGCTCTTAACTCAACTATTCCAAAGAACATGGTCTGTTAAAGTCACTTCCACTTGGAGATAAATGCATGATGCACTATCTACTGACAAATACATCAAATGTCTAAATAATACACAAATATACATACCTGTGCTCCTTTACGGAAGTCCTTCTTCTCGACCTCGGGTAACATCTGTTCGATATACCTCCCATTTCCATGGGGACCAGGATCCACAAAACTGAAAAGAGAGAAGCATGTCATAAAGGTCAACAACTATAAACCTAAATCAATTTGAAATAAATATATAGCATGATACCCCCACTCTTAAGGTGGTTGGGTAGGGGATTCATGAAACTACATATGCTTGTTAATCCATTGCATTTACGTCTCCATATGATTTCATCAGCAATACAACCAAGCCATTTCCCAGAAAATGTTGGGTTTGATTATATGAATCCTTTATTTGAGATCCACTACTCGTATTCTCCTCCTCCACACCATCCTATGTAATGTTATCTCCTTCGTTAAACAAAGTTTTTTCATATTTTTTTGAACTACTTCCTATGAATCAGCTTAGACCTGCTCCTGCCCTTTTATTTTCTAGTAATAGATTTCTCACAATTTCCCGGAGGGATCACTAGCTTCCCCACACTACACATCTCCAAACCACCTTCAAGAGTTGGGTAGCTTCAACTGAAGATAAGACACATAGCATTGCTCCTAATATTACCCTTTCTAGTGTTGCCACAAGTTTAAAAAATAAATGCAAATAACAAAGAGCTACCTACTAGGAATGTAAAAGTGGGACCGAATCTTACAAAACAAAACTATTCTTACCTATCAACAAAGCTGATATTTGTGTATATCAGATAGTTGAAGACGTAGTCAAATTTATGCAATGGAATACAACTGCAGTGCCAAAAAGAAAATAATCAGAAATACATAATAACAAATATAAGGCATCGTACATTTGAATGATATAGAGTTAGACACATAGTTAGATATATGTGTGCCCATGATCAGATTACCTATCAGAAAGTAACACAAAGTGCTGGTTATCAGGATCCTTTAGTGCAGTTGCAAGTAATCGCCTCTCTGCGTCAACCATTGATATTCTTCCCCAAACCACCTGCAAATACAAAGTATGTGTCAGTATAATAATTTAGCTGCCCTTAGGATCACTAATTCAATAATAATGGGGATGACATAACAAAATACAATGCCTAGAATATTTAAAAGGCATCATCATTAAGTAGATACAATAAAAGAATTAAAGCACACCATATTACATAAAATGTAACATATCTTAGTGCCAAAATCTTCCAGCGAGAATTTTGGTTCTACTAGCTACTGTATTTTTTCCTAGATAAGTACAATACATACATTAGATCTACCAAATTACAGTCAACAAAAGACACCTGAGAATATCAACTAATCTGGAAATGTTGGCAATTGGCACCATACAAGATATACAAAATTCTACCATCAAGAGTAATTCATTCTACTCTTTTCTTATTCTTTACTTCTTCTTTTTTGTTTTTTGGGGGGCGGCGGGGCGTAGATTTATTTACTGAATGGGAGAGGGCTAATCTCCTTTTGTACCATGTATTTATCACTTGGCCCCAGAAACAAGTAAAAAATATAAAATAATGCAGAGAACCTAGTAAATCAACATCTAGAGCCTCTTGTAGTGTAGGAGCTGTGAGGAGGTCATAGGAAGATTTTAACCATTCACCAGAAATTTTACATGTTACCCAGTAAACATGGCTGGCTCTTCACAAGATAAGAAGATAACTTCCCAAAATTCAAATATTTTTCTAGTGAAATCCAGATTGCAGGAGATACGCTGTATTTGATGCAGATGAATACAAGCACAACTGGTAAGTGGTGTACAAAATATATGAGCAGCCAACTCTTATTTCCTTCAAACTTCGTCAAAGAAAATAAGGAGTGCACATGATTCCCCCACCCAAAGATGCATTTGTCTAACCGAGTTTCACTAAACCTCTAATTTAAAAAGAGAACTAAAGACTGAAAAAGTTATGGTAACTAAACACAAGAACGAAACGTTATGCACTTCAGCATAACATACAAATATCATAATCTATGCAATAGGTCCCAAATTCAGGATGGGAAACCACAAAGGAACAGACATGCTTGATGCTCCCACAAATTATCACTGCTACAACCCTTCATAATACAAATTAACCAAAACTCATATTTATGATTTCTCCAACATATTATATCCCAAGTTGCATCCTGTAAGGCTTATGTGCAACAATTGCCCATTTATTGCCATTTTCCAACCAAGTACTATCCACAGAACCTCAGTGTATCCACTGGCTAAACCAACACATATATCTAGCCACATACTCTCCCTAGCTAAAACGATAATTCCTATACCAGAGCAATAAGCCGCATAATCTTTCCCTTAACAAGTACATTCTTATCTTGATCAAACAGTCTTTCATCAGTCACCCTATACCTCACAGGGTACAGCAAAGATAGACCAACACCAACTGGCCTCCCTTTATCATACACCAACTGCACTCATCTGAAAACAATCTGATCGCATAGCTTCTAAGCCATCAAAATGATTGATAAAAAATCCCACAGCATACAGACCTCCAAAACCCAACCTTAATTACCAAGATAAATATATCATAATCAACCAGACCATATATCCTAACCTTAAATCATCAGCCTTCATTGAGCATACTCAACTACCAAGTATAGTCTAATCAACCCTCACAAACTCATCATACCTTCAGGAACTCTACAATACAGCAATTGCTCTCCTCCTTAGGCCTCCCTACAGAAACTTAGACTGATCTAACTAAAGAGAATTTAGTGGAAATTAAACAATTGTTTTAGAGTTTTCTGCAATCTTCTAATTTTGTTACATCTGAAGATAATGAAATACAGGCTGAGTTTACAAAATTTTCCAATGGATGTGTTACACTTGCAAAGCTAAGTAATTAGTCAACTCTAATTATTAGAGACAACAAACGTAATGTCAAGTGAAGTTGGAAAAGAGTAAAATTCCATAGAAGCTCACAATGGACAGTATTAAACCAAGGATGCAATCTTTCTTTCTACCTCTAATATCTTTAAGAGTTGTATTACTTTCTAAACTTGTCAAACAAAATGTAACAAAGTAGGGCATAATCCAGATGCTAAGCATACAAGAGGCAACCAAAAGAAACTATGGTGATAAACTGATAATCATTTTAGATCAGAAAAACCCCTACCACCTGCCAAGAATTAATCATTCAATACCCAAATCAAAATACATATTTATGGTACATAAAAAAAATAAAAAATCATATTTTCTTCTCTCTTTTCTTTCATCCTCAGTATAACAAAAAAAAATCTACATAAAACGGTAAAAAAGGCAGTGTAATAGACAGATAAATTATTGGTACTATTGATCAGGAAATGATGTTTGGTACTTGGTGGGTATTTAGATCAAAATTCATGTTGAGGGTCCTCTGCTGGAGCCATAACATCTATCTCCATATGGATTAATAAACATTCAACGAACACATTATTTTCAACAATATAAAGGTAAGGAAAGAGCAAGAGCATTGGCAATGAACAAATTCTTCAAACATGATAAGATGCAAAAACAGAAGAAATAAATTAGCAGAAGTTCTAATAGACTATTAGCAAATATCAACTCAATAAATCATTAACATCAAGCTTACGTACCTGACTGCTGCGGATGTCCCGATTAAGAAAGTACTTGCTAACATGCACGGGTTTATCCCTGGATGAATGCACAAAAACAGAAAATTTTCCCTCATGACCCTGTCAAAGAATTGAAGAAACTTTAGCTTTAAATAAAATTATAAAAATAAATAAATAAATAAAAGCCTAAGCGGCAATTAAGCACAAATCATGAATACTAAAAATAATCTGGAAGGAGGTAAACAATTTTACTACTCGAAGAATAAAAGGTCACATATAGACTGACATGTCACTCTCACAAAATGGGCTATGTCTCAGCCAATTTTGATAGACATGACATTTACAACACAAATATAACTATTCGTATACAATGTACATTACCAGCTCAGTTCAAATATGCTGGAAATTCAACTCATATTACTCAAATACCAACATTTAGCCGATACATCACTTTTAAGGATGCGGATAATTTAGATCTGGACATAAGGATGGGTAGTCAGTTCCATCAACCCACTTTCCACATCAACAATTAAACTGTAAGTTCCTTTTCAACCTAAACCAATTTTTCCGGTGAAAAGCCAATAGGAGATAAATGTATTATTTAGCGAATACCATATAACAACAGCAACAACAACAACAACAAAGCTTTTTTTCCCAAACAAAGTTGGGGTCCTCTTGTAAAACTAGTGTTGATCCTACTTGTAGTCATTTTCCAAATCCCGTATTAGATATTATTATCGTCTTTCTTATCATTCCTTTCTATGTTAACTTATGTCTCTCCCTAATCCTTCCATCGAAACTGAATTCGCTCACCCTTTCCCTTTCACACGGGGTCGTTGACCCGCCAACATGAAACATATCCAACCATCTTGCATCTTATCTTCAATTGGAGCAATCCCAACTTTGGCTCAAATAACTTCATTCCTCCTCTTTGCAAGCCCCCTCTTATGGTTTTTGAGCACAACATTCAGTTCCATACAGTATTGTCGGATATACGGTAGGTTTATTGATTCCAATTCATGTAAATTGATAAAATGAAGTCCATGTGAAGTTATTAGAAAAATAGTACATAGATACCTTTAAGATGCATTCATTAACAAATAAATGAAAGTAGACAACCGTACAACATTGAAGAATAGAAAACAAGTCTAAAAGCTAGTGTCCTTGTTTGAGGACCAACGACATAAATACAGTAATAATGCAAAGAAATTTTTATGGTAGTTTGACAACTGTATAAGTAGAAACTGGTAGTGGTATGAAGATTATTTTTCACGTATGATTCCATTTATCTTGTGAAACCATAACAGTTCTCAATATTAGACGAACAGTTTTGCAGTTTACTACATCATGATAGCAACAACATATAACATGTAATCAAGATTCGAAACATATTGGTTACAAAAATAAAGGACAGCAAGAAGTAAAATAATATGAAAGAAAACTTTACCTGAAAGAACTTCTCCCACAGCTTCTCGAAAGGCAATGAACTAGGAGTCAAGAACATAAAAGCAATTTTTGGGTTTTTTGTTTTCATAGGAGGCGTATCTAATATATCCCTAATGACCACACGCGACGCAATCTCTTGATCAGTCAATTCTCTAGCAGGCATGGGTGGAAGCCAGTCGGAAAAGGCGCAACCTTTAGAAGAAAATATGTAACAAGTCGCACTGCCTTGGGGTGGATAAACATAGGCACAAATTAACAATATGCTGACAAGCGAAATCAAGACAATAATCCAGACAGGGCCCTTCAAGGGAGTGCGTTGACGAGAGCCAGGCAAAATCTGCATGTCGCCCATGCCTAAACGCCATGCTTTAGATGTCTTCATATTGGAACAAGTGCATCACAGAGCTACCTGTAAATGGTGCTGCTTTCCATCACTCCATCAACTAAAAAACTCTACAATGAGGATCCAGTAAAGTACTGGATAACCTGCCCGGACTGAAGCTGAACAACCTAAAATTGAAAATCATAATTTAACCCATTAGCTGGATATCCATCTGTTAAATGCAGTGCAAGAAATGCTAAGACTCGACAGAGCAATATAAGAGAATAATCTGCATAGGAAACATATTTTTGAGTGTAACATCCACTTAATGTTCTGTCCAACAAACTCAAGGAACTAAGGGAAATGGCAAAAGTTCTACTCAAATTTGAAAAATCTACAAACATGACCACATATCAAGTACCAGTAAGGAAAAAGACCACAAGCCCCAAGGAAAAAATGAGTAAGGAATGAGAAGAGAAAAAAAAATAGCAACTGTCAACTTTACCAAGACCAACAAGTAAAAATTATCACTGCTCTCAAGGAAAAATGAGTAAAGAACAAAAGAAAAAAATATAAGAAGATCCCAACAGTACCAAGTACAAATAAGGCAATGAGATAAATCTAATTCCTGAACTCTTAATGTTTAACACTGAGAAGAAGAAAAATTCAATATAAAACAAATGGAGATCAAGCTGAGAAATCATTGACCACCTTGTTATCTAGAAAACATCAGTGGAACTGAAAGAAATCAAATATCATAATATATTTTGATATCGCTCGTCAGCAATCAACCTTCAGCCTAGCTGAATCAGCTCAACTTAGACTAATACGCATGTTAGGCTATCTCGGTAGAAGTCCAAAATTTAAAGATGAAAGATACTAGCTCCGATTAAGGAAAAATATAGTATCACACACAATCAAACAACAAAAACTCAAACTGGAAAAAGCAAATCCTTAAATTCAAGGTTATCAATGAACCCAATTACTACAACCAAGCAAAATCCCTAGACAGAAGTAAGATACAAACAAATCAGACAGTCATGATGAAAAGTCAAAATCAATCTCCAACGCCCAACAGGTCTAAACTACCTATGCCAAATCCAAATCCAAAATGCACACTCGATTCCCTCCTCTGAGTCAAATCCCAGAAATCACACAGCTCGCAGATCCCTCTGTTTGGCACCTAAGAAAAGAAGAGAGCCAAAAAAGAAGCTAAATTTCCACCAATTCCTCTATTTCGGACACACCAAATATAAAAAGACACACAAACGTCCACATCTCTTCCATTTCCCTTCAATTTCCTCAGTTTTCCCACCAACCAAACAAGAGGGAAAAAAATATAATAAATAAAGAAGTGGAACCAAAAGAAAAACTCTTCAATTCAAATCTCCGAAATGCTACGTTTGGTTCAAAAGAACAACAATGCTAGCAAAATAACACGAGACGAGAATTCCCAAAGTAATCATCAGCTGAATACGGCTCCATGACGCAGCAAAAGACTCAAGACCCGATATATCCTTTCCATTTTCCTCCCCTTTTTCCCGGCAACCAAACAAGCAATAACACAAAACCCAAAATTAAAAAAACTAGTCATACCTGAATCAGAAGGATCTACGACAAACTGGAGCTCCCTCCCTTATTGGGTCTCGAGATCTGGGTCACAAAACCAATAACCAGAGCACAGGAAGGAGAGAGAAGCAGAAGAGAGAGAGAGAGAGAGAGAGAGAGAGAGAGAGAGATTTATATATCTGACATATATGTATGTGCGATGTTGTTGTTGTTGTTTATGTATGTATGATTTTTCAATTTCGATTTCGAAGCACTGTGTGTCTCTTCTCTCTCTCAATTTCTCCGAGAAACGACGCTTGGCTCTGCTCCAAACAATAACATTTCAAGCCGGCTATTATGTTTTTGGAATTCAACATTGGCATGCACCACCTATCCCAACCGCACCTACTAGGCGCGTGACTAGGCGCGTGTCACACCAGGTCAAATGAACCTTTTTTATTTACCTTATGTAATATGAATTATTTTTCTCAATTTAGTCAAAACATTAATTTCATTTATCTATACATAACAGTATATAATAAAAATCGGCAAAATGCCATTAAGTTTTCAGTTTTAATGTTTTATCATAAACGTTTTGGTTAATTATAAAACTACCATAATGTGCCATTCAATATTGAAAACAAGTATTTTTACTCTCATAAAATCTTCTTGAAACTGTAATTTACCATAAAGTAAGTCATTAATAATAAACAATAATAATAAATAGAGTATAAAAAATAATATTAATTGGTTGAGACCATAAGCCAAGAGAAAAACAGATTGTTTAAAAATTTATTATAACGGATATGAGTGTAAATAAATAATGTGTTATTATCTAATTAGTCATGATTTATCTAATCACGGTTGAAAATTTTTTTTTAAATAAATAAATAACTTAGATAAAATAAATGACACATAAACTTTTTACAAATTTTCTTCATTTATCTTTCAAATCTGTATGGCATATCAAACAATATTATATATATTCGGTTAAAATTTTATATATTTTATAAGAGAAAATTGCAAGTAACAAGCATGAACTAAACACTTTTTGCTTTTTATTATCCTAAACTTTAAGTTGTAACTTTTTACTATTCTAAATTTGTCATCCTAGTGTCCGACAGTTAACTTTAACGAAAAATTCATTTAAGTGGATCATATATTGTTCACATGTTCAATTTTTTCTAAAAATACTCATTTTACCCTTGTCTCCTTCATCTTTCTTCTTCCTTCAAACCCTCGCCGGAATCTCTAAAGTCTCGCCGGAAACTTCAACCATTTTTCAAAAAATTCAAATCATGCAAGCCAGTTGTTAAAATTAAACAAACCACAAACACAGTACCAAACCAAAATGAAACCAAACAAGATCAAACAAAACCAACGGAACCAGATCTGAACGACGCCATTCAACTGATCTGAAGTTGGGGCTCCGACAACAGCAGCGGCGGCGGAGAACACGATGATGGCCACGACCTCCGTGCCACATCGACGGCTTCGTGCTCTGTTCCCAGCAAGACGAGGAAGACGTCGGCTCAAGCACGTATCGACGGAGCCGTTCACGCGTCGCTGGATCTCGACCTTCAGGCATCCTCAGAGCTCGATGGAGCCGTTCGACGCAGGCTGCTAAACGAAGACGAACGCTGGTTCAGATAGCGTCGCCGACCGCTGGTTCATCACTCTGTTTCCGGCAAGACATAGACGAATGAAGACGAAGACATCGCCGACCACATCGCCTCCATCGGCCACGGCTTGACCTCGCCTCCACCGGTGGCTCTTGACTCGACCTCTGTGCTCGATGTACGGTCACGAACGCCCACGAAGACGAACACCAGTCCAGATTCGAGGAAGATGAACTCCGATCCCTTCTTTTTCCTTTTTCTTTTTCTTTATTCTTTATTCTTTATTTATATTTATTAAAAAAAATAAAAATTGGGGGTAATTTGGTCTTTTTGCCATGTAACTAACAGTGTTCTTGACATACACTAGCTAGGATGACAAGTTAAGAATAGCCTAAAATTACAATTTAAAATTTAGGATAGTAAAAAATAAAAAGGGTTTAGTTCAGAATAAATACTTACGATTTCTCCTTTAAATTAACAATAAAACATGTAATGAAAAATGACATATATGGAATTTGTATATTTTGTTTAAAATGATGCAACTTTATATTCTTTTGACGCAAACTAAGTTTTTGAATTGCTTTTTAGTTTTTAATAGAGATAGAAAAAAAA
Source organism: Pelargonium cotyledonis (assembly GCA_036897625.1). Taxonomy (NCBI): domain Eukaryota; kingdom Viridiplantae; phylum Streptophyta; class Magnoliopsida; order Geraniales; family Geraniaceae; genus Pelargonium; species Pelargonium cotyledonis. Next base: position 16,732 of record JAYMTA010001544.1, read on the forward strand.
GTAAATCAATAAAAAGTAATATTGAATTCAATGAGCGTATGTATAAAAGTAAGTTTGTGACCGAAAATTCACTAAAAATTCAAAAAGCATAGGAGATCTAAAATAAGTGATTAACTAGATTTCAATATGTAGAAGATAAATATATATTTGAAATTATAAGAGAAATTTATTAGTTGAAGGACTCTTATATAATAAAATAATAAAAATAAAATCAATTAAGGGATGAAGGGCAATTTTGTCCAATTCATGAAACATATGGATAAATTTGTGGAAGCATCTATTTAGGGCGTGGAAATAGCATTTCCCATAAATAAATAAAAAGATAGAATAAAATTAACGATCTCATGCGTTATTATTTGTTAAACGGAAACGACCATCCACGTCACCATGGTCAACTAGCAAGTGACCGGTGCCAACCATTGTTGCTGATGTGGCATATTCTATAGTCAATAATCTTTATTTACCAAAAGTTTATGCAATTGTTTCTTTTTCTTTTTTACCTTGGACAAGCAACATTCATTCATTAATTGAGAGAATCATACAAGACTGCTTCCAACTGACGGGAATGCCAACTGATCTCGTCCTATTCGACCAAACCCCTAACATGAACGATCCCTTACCTAAAATATGAGCAACCCAATTACTATCTCTGGGGATATAACTAAAACACACTCTATCAAATTTACGCAACAAAAATAGAATAACATAACACATAAGACCTACTGAACTCGTAAAGGAAGCACTTTCTTTCAAGATAGAGTCTATGACCAACTTTGCATTGGACTCTACATGAATCTCCTTCCACTCCTTGTTCGATGCCCACTCGAGAGAAGCTATAATAACCATGGCCTCAACAATTTTTGAGCTAGCCGCACCTTCCCATCCCAACTAAGCTCCACCCAACACCGCTCCTGAGTCCGAGCGTACCACCCAATCCCCACCACACCTATTTTGTGAGTTAAAAAACGTCCCGTCTGTATTTATTTTGACCATGCCACTAGCCGGAGGCTTCCACAAATTTCTAGTCTGATTTGAACTCCCACCCGCACCCAGATTTGAGTCCGATTGGCCTTTAACTTCAATGTCCATCCAAGATTTATACATAACTTCTGCTAACTTGACTACTTCCGCATCAATCATCCATTTATCATTCCATACTCCTTCATTACGAACCTTTCAAATACTCCCTCAAAAGTCTCCTCATAGTCTATGCAGTGCAAAAGACTATGAGGAGACTTCTACACAGAGAAAGCTGAGGGAAAGGAAGGCTAACACTCAATCAACACAAAATTCAGGAACTTCTGCAAACAACAACAAAAGTAAACAAATGTTAATTTCTTGTTGTTTTGACTGTTTTAATTAACTTATTTTTATTGGCTAACATTTTGCAATAGGTAAAGAAAAAGTTCGAGAAGGTAGCAAATGGAATCATGATGATTGTGATACAAAGAGAGATGCTATACTCAGGAAATGGGAGATAAAAAATATGAAGCAAAAAGCTTACAAAAGAGAAAAAAAAAAAGCAAAAGAGAAGGGTGTACCTAAGGAAGAACCTACTGCACAACAACAATGTAGTCCAAATGAAGTAGAGGGCAAAATACTTAAAGCCCTTGAAAGGCATAGGGCTAGAAAACAAGCTGGTTCTGCTCCTCATGCCTCAACAGGATCTGTTCCTGCTGCCTCAACTGGAGTTGTTCCTGCTACAACAACTGAACTTCATCCTGCTGTCTCAACTGCATCTGTTCCAATACCAATTGTTTACCTGCCAAAGCTGAAGAGACAGAAGCTTGTTGTGATAAGAAAACAACAAAGGCAAAATCCAACTGAACCAACACTAGCACCAGATGTGGTATGACCATTTCACTGTCACTGTTTTTGTTTGTTTTAGTTGTTTAACACAAGAAGCATGGACCCAGAGTTGTTTTCATTTATTGTTGCTTGATATTTGTTGTAGTCTTTAAATGAAACAAGAGTCACACCTCCATTGTGGGATTGGCTGAATTTGAACTTCAATCTTTTAGGAATCATGAGTTAAGCTTCCCAATAATTGGTGTTGTACTATGTTCAAGATCTAGATGTAAATAAAAAAAACAAGCAATTGACATACCTGTATTTGTTGTTGCAGTGGCAGTTCCTCTTGAGTCAGGATCAGCATAATGGCAAGGAGAAAGGGAAGGGAAGAGCCGTCTGATCGTGCACGCGTACGCCTCCTCGGTGGTTGTAAAGTTGTAGTGTCCACAAAGAACTCTTGTGAAGCGGAGCCGAGACCATATACACGCCTCTTCCAATCGGGCCCACTTGTAGCTTCGCGGTATGCAGCAATCGAGCTGATCCCCTCACTCAAATCACGCATGGTCTCCCAAGCCACGACAAACCTTTCTTGAAAATCAATAGTTGAAACAAAATATTATTAAGACAATATTATTATTATAGAAAATAAACATGTAATAATGAACATAATTATAATAAATAATCGTACCGCAACAGTCTGTGATTGGGGGTTCACCCAGGTTTGGTTCTTACGACGGTGCATCTGCCGAAACACATCATCAGGCGTGGGTGGAGCGCAATCTGTTACCTATTAATTACATATGATTGATATAAATATAAACATGACAGCTATTTAACATGTGCATAAATGTTGGAAACAATGACAATAGAATAACAAATAAAGAAATCTTTATTACTATTCCGGCGGCGTGATTATAAGTAGGAATAGATTCACCGACATGTGTAGGAGGAGCTGGAATGTCTGCTTTACCTCCTCGCCGATTCTTCTTGGCTATTTCAACATTCGCTTTGTAGTCCTCCTC
>JAYMTA010001545.1:0-19544 GCA_036897625.1 Pelargonium cotyledonis
AAATTTTGGTGATTGGTATGTAACTTTTTATACTTTATAGTATAATTATGTATGTATCAATTATAGGCATATACATGTAATTTTATTATATTTGCATTTAAACACACAACTTAGTATTCTGTTGTTTATATTACGTATTTGTATTCATAAATTAAATTCAGAATTATTTTATTATTATAAGTTTTTGTTTCGCGCGGGATGCAAACTAGTTTAAAAATAAAGAATAACATTTTGGTCACTTTGACACTATCTATTTTCATGTGATTATTTCATTTTCAAAGAAAATGAAATTGTTTATGGATTATCAATTATGAGCTTTTCCTTGTTGAGATAAAAAAAACTGAATAAGCATTATTTTGAATTCTTCAACATGAGTATGAATAAGAGTTCGAAAGATTGTTTTAAAGCGTATTTTGTCTTGAAACTTTGTTACGTTATATGGTCACACTTGTCAACCAAACGTAGTGCAAGCTGATTTTGGTTTACTGTAAAGACGTGACCTTCTTGGGGTTAGGTTTATGCTACTATGTTATCACATGAGAAAGTTTAGCAAGATGATCATGGAGAAGGTGAAGGATGAGAAGCTACACGCTTCGCAAGGCGGTTCAATAATCTTATCTCAGGTTTGTTTGTATGTTTCTCTTGAAACATACATAAACCTAAACATCCGAGTTTTGCCCAGAAACTGTTCTTCCATGGTTTATATGTTATGCATGCTGAAAATGAATACAACAGTATTGAACCCGAGCGTTCAGGAAATCTGGGACTCAATACATTCAGCGGGCAGGAAGCATGGCTGTGGGACTAAAAACTGGAGTCCCATGGATGATGTGCAAGCAAACCGATGCTCTTAAATTTCCTTCGCTTCGCTCATGGGAGGAATCCGGCCTCCTCGTTTTGTTGATGGTGTGTAAATTTAGCAAATATTTAGGTAAATTTAAGATTTCATATTACATGCAAAGATTCATTGACTAAACAAAAAGGCAAGATAGATTTATTGAGCATGTTAATCTGATCAAATACAACTAAATGACTGCTCAAACCAATAAAACAGCGAGAAGAAAAATATTATTCTATAGTACATTACACTAAGAACAAGAACAAAAATTGCACACACCTTTCAGATACAATAAGCCAGATGCGGGATCAGGACTTTGTAAATGCATGGAGTGTTTCGTCCAAAGCCTTTCTATCATAATCGCCTGTAAAAACACAATTGCCGAGAGGGCCTTTCAGAAGGATGAGCCTTAGAAGCCCATCAGCTACCTTCTTGTCAACCTGCGAACACAATAGAACATTGTAGCATCACGATTCACAAGAATTGCAATTATAAGCCGAAAAACATTGAGGAAAATGCTAATATAAACAAAATAAAATATTGAATGATAACGCCTAGCAAAGGTCGCTCACCGCCATGACAGACTTGAACATCTCCACAGTCATTGTATTAGGGGGAGCAATGGGTAAATTAGCCTGATGTAGAATTGTGTCGAGTCGCTTTACAATTGAATCATCAATCCAACCAAGGCGGAATGACATGTTAACAGCCATGACCTGTACATTTAGAACCAAACCACTTTAAGCAACCAAAACATGTAAAACGAGGAATTTGAGGTGAGAGAGAAGTATTAATAAAAAAACAGTGGATTCAATACCATGCCCACTGCAACAGCTTCTCCATGGAGCCATTCTCCATAGCCAAGACCGGTTTCTATTGCCTAAAAGTGAGATACCACAGATAAGGAGTGAACCATTAGAAGATTTATACACAAATGTAGAATTCAAATAAGAGCTGAAGAATCCTACAAGGATATACATTAATTCATAAATGAAACCAGCATCTTGTTTAACAAATATATTTGCATTCAAGATAGATTGGATGAGTTTATAAAGTAAGAACAGCAAAATTTGACATCTTAGCATAAATTACATGTGCACATGCAACTTGTGTAAGTGAGAAAGACCCTTTCTATGTCCACAACCCTGGCTAGTCACTATAACATGAAACGGAACAAATCTACTGCATAACTTACATGGCCAAAAGTATGACCCAAATTCAGTGTCGCTCTCACTCCACCCTCTTTCTCATCTAATGAAACAACCTCGGCCTTGTTTTCACATGAGCGCTTTATAGCATATGTCAGTGCACTTGGGTCCCTGCAATTAACCATAATGGTTAGACATGCTCATTGATGCAGAAACCGCTAGAACAAAGATGTCATCACCAAGAACTATGGTATAGTAGCCTAGTTTAATGAAATGGATATGGGCCAACATATTGAAAAAAGAAAAAAGGATATGAGCCAGAAAGAGTTACAAAGCTCCATCTTCATATTCATGTTTAATAAGTAACATGCTGGTTTACTGAAAAAGGAAATTCATGTAAAGTTCGTTGATGGGTATTTTATACCTTGCCATCAATGCTGGCATATTCTTCTCTTGCCACTCGAAAAATTCAGCATCCCTAATGAGCCCATATTTTATAACCTCAGCAAAACCTGATGCCAATTCTCTGTTTGGCAATGTGTTTAGCGTGTCGGTGTCTATAAGCACACATTGAGGCTGGTAGAAAGCACCAATCAAGTTCTTCCCCAGACGGTGATTTATGCCGGTTTTCCCCCCAACAGAGGAATCCACCTGGCAGGAAAATGAAACCAAAAGGGAAAAAGAAGCAAGGCATGAGAGACACTAAACAGCACTGCATGGTTAAAAGAAGAAACTAACATAATTTGAGTAGCCAACAAACCTGAGACATAACAGTTGTAGGAATCTGAATGAAATTAACACCACGGAGGAAAGAGGCGGCAGCATATCCACACATGTCACCAATGACCCCGCCTCCAAGGGCAACAAATGTACATCGCCGGTCCAAACGCGACTCAATGGCCTTGTCAAAGACTTTCATTAGAGTGTCCTATAAAACCAAAGTCTCTATGATCATCACCTGAGCAACAATGACAATCATAAAAACAAGATAAACTTTGACCATTGGATATACTAACCATATTCTTGTACTTCTCACCATCTGGTAGGATTACAGTCTCAACCGAAACATTTGGGTTTCCCTTAGTCAAAGAATCAATAACCTTGTCCAAGTATAGAGGTGCAACAGTGTTGTTAGTGACCACAAGAACTCTCTTTCCATGAACATGCCTACAAACAATGAGCCCAATGAAAAATCCCAAATGTAAACCATGGAAACTTTTTTCTGAGAGGAACTCAACCCTGTTTGCTTGCTGAGAAAATACTAACTTCACTTATTCAGCTTGTCCTATATGAAAATTCAAACGAAATGCTCCTATGTTAGAAACTCATCTAAAGCTCAGCTGGGTGGAATATTTTGTTCTCTTAGGTCCAGCAAAAAACCATATTTTCCCAAACCATTTTCAGTTTTCATATTTTCTCAGCAGCCAAACATTGCCCCAACCTTGCTCGCTCAAAATCACTAGAAAATGAGTAAATAATCATCTTCTGGAAATATAATGATCGTACCTCTGAAGTAGTTCGGGCTGATTAAGAAGTCCGGATCCGATATAGATAGGATAGCTCCGGGTACCCAAATCGACATCGACAATAGTGGGAGCCTTCGAATCCGCATTGCTGCGAGGCTGGTCCATGAGGGTCGAGCTGGCGCACACTCTGGACCTCGCCCTAATGACGATCGGAGCGGGAACGGCGCCGCGTCGCAGCTGAATCGAGCTCGGGGAAGAGACGAAGGAGGAGCGTAGAGAGAGGGAAGTTGGGTTCTTAGACCGGACAGAGAGATCGGAAGAGGAGGTTGATGGGTTGGAGGAGAGCGAAAGAAAGATAGAATTGGCAGTAGAAGCCATGGAATTGGGGTTGTGAGGTGAGAGGATCATAAAAAGATGGTGCGATTGTGTGTTTCGGCGTTTGAAATTAACATTGATGAAGAAGGAGCAGCAGCTACGATTCTGGGTTTGGACAGGTTAGGTGGATGAAGAAGAAGAAGAATCAGTGAGTTTATCAGGAAAATTAGATCCCGAATCCAATTGAAAATTAGGTGGCTTTCTCGAGCGATTTTGAGATACAGTTGATCCTAACAATTTTGTTGCAAAACCCACCTAGCATTGGGTCAACCGGCAAGTTGTTCCGGTTTAAGATGCAGTCTCGAGACTCAAAAAAATGCAATTGATTTTGAGACACTTTTATTGTTCTTAAGGATCTTTACTCGTTCGAATGTGTATTAGTCTATAGTATGCTTTAAAGATGTTGATCACGGGTCTGTTTTCAAAAATCTCATAATTTAGATAATAAAAAAAATCAATTTTGTTACAAAATAATACTAGGGATTGAGTATCCTAAGTTAAAAGTTATTTAGTTTAAACTAAGTCTCCAATAAGATTACAACACCTTATTTAAAATGCATGGATCCGGCGGATTGCTTCGCTCCCAAAAATTCACTTGGGTGAGTAATTGAGTATTTTAATGGTGGTGATGATTTCTCATTGGCTTTGTTTAGGCCAAGCCTGGAAAAAAAAAAAAATTTGCCTTCGTAATATTATTCATATATTTAACATACGTAAATGTAAGTGGAGTTTATTTCTGTTTAATTTAGTTGAGTTAGTAGGATTATAAACTAGGTGGCTCATGCTCTAGATAGATCCGTCTGTTTCTATGTCATGCATAGATAGTTGGTTGGGTCAGATGTTTCTCATTCGTTAATGTCGAATTTGGATTTGGATTTGGATTAATAATACGAGAATCTCTCCGTTAAATAAAATCAAACTTAAATGTCACATTCCATGGAAATGAGAGGAAATTGCCAAATGCAACATTGTGGCATAGAAGAACATCAAAAAGCATATCCGGAAATTACAATACATCAGAATGGAAAATGGAAATCAAGCATTTCTAATTACAGAGACAGCCACACTAACATGCTCCACTTCTCTAGTATCTGCAGCCATAATTCTACTAAACTTTTGAAACAAACTGTCCAATATTTCACCTCCAAAATGACTCCTAAACATGGATTCATTCACAGCCCTGATGGCCTTTCCCATCAGTTGAGCTGTTTTTGCTCTGTCGTAGCTCTTGCCGCCATTGACACCGTCCCACGGCAATTGGACCGTCTCCAACCGATCAACGATGAACGATCCTTCTTTCTCTATTTCACCTCTAACGTCTTCCATGTAAGGTTCATAGTACGGTGTATTGTAACTGTCCAACTTGCCCTCCTCGATAAGTCCCTGCGAACATAAGATTTTAGTGGTGATAGTTGAAAAGTATGATATCAATTAAGCAATTTTGTGGTGATATGTGACATTGTGTGTATTTAATGTGCACTTATTACGTGCAACTAAACGGTCTGATTTTGATTTTTGACATATGATTTTGGTAATGAGTGCATTTTTGGTACCTCTTGGACTAATTCTTGGAATGCTTGTCCCAAGTAATCCCATAGGAGACAACTTTCATCAGGTGATGGATCTTGTGTCCTCCTTCCCCTGAAGAGTAACATCATTCGTCCACCCGGAACAATTTCCTTGGATCGACACCTCAGAAACTCTGAAAAATCCTTTTGAAATTGATTGAAATAAGCATTTATCACATTGACCGAGCTAGTTTTTGATATAAAAATCTTTCCCTTGTTCAGTAGCGGCCTTTCCTCTCTTGTCAATTCCGGAGGAACCTAACAAATTTTAGAGAGAATTAGTTTTCCAAACACTTTTCAAATATTTCGCGATAGGTAGCAAGAAGATTCAGGCAAACAATTAGTGGCTGATAATCGACCAATAAATGAAACAAGTGGCAGTAGCTTTACCTGAGATAACCAATGAACACTAGAAGAGGAATGTACAAAATGGAGGCTTCTTGAGGGGAAAAGCCTGCCATAAAAAGATCCCGGAGCAGCAGCAAAGTAACATGGACCAAAGTCCGGTCCAAATTCCCGTTGCATCTTGTCATGAAACGTGGGAAGAGACTTGAAAACGGTGTTGAAATCGTTGCCAACTAGATCGTTCAAGAACACGCTGAACTCTGGAGGCGATCGGCCCAATTGGCTGCATCTTTTGTAGATGATGCTTGTGATATTGGTGACAGCAACAAGAGAGTTTGGTCCTGAAGAACACCCAAGGTCTGCTATAGCAACACTTTGGGGCAAGTTGTTGCTACTACATAGCTCCACTGCAGCTTGCTCCAATGTGCCCATTGACATTGACAAATACCCATTCTACAACAAATCAAACACCAAACATAATATTATTAATAGTAATTATGAAAACTCGCGTTCAACATTCAATAGTTGACTTTCAGTAGTTCATCTGATGAACGAACTTCTTCTACTTACTAACCGTATTGTCTGCAGATTTAAGATTACTCGTATTTCACAAATATGGTACAAAGATTTAGCTTTAATTACACAAATTTGAAGATGAAAAAAGAGTTTTGTGGTGACTTATTATAAAATTACCTGTGATATTGAGTTGTTGGCATAGCTTGCCTCTCCCGTGCCTCCTTTCATATGGATAATTTGCTCCATTTTCTTCATTTCCTTCTCCATTTTCACAATGACAAAACCTTCTCTTCTACTGTTAAACTGTTAACAATAATAGTGGTGATGAGACCAAGTTTGAGGGGATTGTTCTCTCTTCCAATTATCAATTTATGCCAAGTCTAATATGCCAAAGTAGCTGCCAATGAATGAGACATTGATATTAATATAATCACTTGGTATATACAATTACTAATACACAGTTGAGATTCCTCTGTTAATTTATTAATGATTTATTATTATTAAATGAGTAATATGAGCATCAGTTGACTGATATAACTTTATATCAGTTGCACTAATGAGGTGATGACACCTCATTTAAAATTATGGATCCGGACGGGTCACTCTGCTCCTGCAAATTCACTTAAATGAGTATAAGTGAAATTTTATGAGGTGTCATCACCTCATTGATTTATTTAAATTGCAACTGATATAATTTTTTTTTACGAGTATACACATTTTACTCATAAAAAAACCAAAAACAATATGAAAAATGCTATTTGTCCCAAATTCTGTACAAAATTTGTTGTACAAAGTGATGTGGCAGTCTATGTGGCGAAATATAATTCTTATTTTTTTAATTTAATATTAAGTTTATATAAATAATAACCCGACGTATATGACAAATTTATAAATAGCCCAATTTATAAAACATATTGTACACTTGACAAATTTTAATTCAGCCAAAATCATCATAAAAAAAATTATGTGTCATATCTAATAAGATTTGAACAAAAAATTTTGTACAAGGGACATATAGCATTACTCAAACAATATAAGAAGCAGTAAAAGGTATGTTAAGACAGGTACGCGTTTTTCTTGGATTTGAAGGCATCGGTCGTTACACTTCCGTACGCACGCCGTGTCCTTAATTTGTCTTCCTTCGGAGATCTTTCCCTTCACCCTTTCCTCACTAACACGCCGTGCCCTTAATTTGTCTCTCCTATCATATCATCCATAATAGTCAGTCCCGTCTCCCACCTTCTCCTTCTTCACCTCCATTGACTTCTCTTCTCTGTGTATTTGAACCAACGACTCTTTTTTGACCATTTCCAACCCACCACACCTCACATTCACTATATATCTATCTTCTCCTCCAAACCACCCCCTAATCAGTAATCACCATCTTCTTCTACTTTTCAATTCTTCGGTTCGGTTCAATTAAGCAAATTGCACAGCCATGAACGATCTCTTCTCCGGCTCCTTCTCTCGCCTCCGCAGCGAGCAATCCCCTCCTCAGCACCCCCAATACGACCTCGAAATGGCCAAATCGCCCTCCAACGGAGTCAACCTCGACAAGTTCTTCCAGGACGTCGAGTCCGTCAAGGACGACCTCAAGGAGCTCGAGCGGATCTACCAGAACCTCCACGCCTCCAACGAGCAGAGCAAGACGCTTCACAACGCCAAGACCGTCAAGGACCTCCGATCCCGCATGGACTCTGACGTCACCCTCGCCCTCAAGAAGGCCAAGCTCATCGCCGTCCGATTGGAGGCCCTCGACCGCTCCAACGCCGCCAACCGTAGCCTTCCCGGCTGCGGCCCCGGATCCTCCTCCGACCGCACCCGCACCTCTGTCGTCAACGGCCTCAGGAAGAAACTCCAGGACGCTATGGAGAGCTTCAATACTCTCCGCCAGCAGATCTCCTCCGAGTACAGGGAGACCGTACAACGGAGATACTTCACCGTCACCGGCGAGAATCCCGACGAGAACACCTTAGATCGCTTGATCTCTACAGGTGGGCCATCTTTCAGATTCATGGATTATTTTATTTATTTTTATATATTTATTCCATTATTTTGTCAAAAAAAAAAAAATAGCATTAATTATCAAATACTGTTGACCCGAACCAAACCTTATAAATCGCTAGTGTGTAAAAATAAATTAATTAGCAATTATAAGTAGCATTCTAATCTTAGAAAAATGTTAAATATTTTGCATTTTGTTAATATTTTCTTAATAAAATGACATGGCATTTATGGGTCATTTCATCTACCACATTGTTTGATATTATCAACTTCATGTGAATAATGATTAAGTAAAGTCACTACATTGGAAATTAAGGACTCACCTTCCACGTCGGTACCATGCACTAAATAATAATTTTGTGTTGGTCCAAAGTTGGACCCTACTTGACCTATGAGAAAACAAACCATTTTGACCATATTACCAAACCCATAAAGTTGAATTTGATTTCAAAAGCTTTCGACAATTTATAAATGTTTTTTTGTTTGTGTTTCTAATGATTTATGGACAAATAATCAATTCAATTGTACGAGGAAGAAAAAAAAACATACTTTACTAGCCCAAAATTGCTGTTCCCTCTCAAAATAAGTGTATTTTTAATTGGATTGCACATTTTCTTATTGGAAGATTGGGAATTAATTTGTAGATTGATTGTGTTGCTCAGGTGAGAGTGAGACCTTTTTGCAAAAAGCAATTCAAGAGCAAGGTAGAGGTAGAATATTGGACACCATAAATGAGATACAAGAGAGACATGATGCAGTGAAAGAGATAGAGAAGAATCTGCATGAGCTGCACCAAGTGTTCTTGGACATGGCAGTGCTGGTGGAAGCTCAAGGTGAGCAACTGGACGACATTGAGAGCAATGTGGCCCGAGCCAGTTCCTTTGTCAGAGGTGGAACTGGGAGCCTCCAGACCGCCAGAGTCTACCAGAAAAGCACCAGGAAATGGACTTGCTATGCCATCATGATTCTCCTGGTCATCATCTTATTTGTTGTGCTCTTCACTGTGAGGCCTTGGGAATTCAACCGCCACGGCGGCGGCGGCGGCGGGTAGCCCTTTCAGCCCGCACCACCCGCCCAACCCCCTTCTGCTCAGCCACCACCTTCTCCAGTTACATAGAATTGGTAAGAGAGTTTTTTTTTTTGGATGGGTTTTGTGATGGTGAAGAGTTGAAACTTGATGGGAGCAGAGCATTGTGATTTCATGGGAATGCAGGGGCAATACTGCTAATGGATATAGTTTGGTAACATTCTATATGTAAGTAGTTTTTTTGGGAGAATTTGGTAGTTTTAATTATGGTCATCTTGGTTGGTTGGTTGCTATTTGTATTCTTTTATGGGATTGGAATATTGGATGCCTCTCCTTGCATACATTTTAGTGTCATTATTTTATATTTGTTAGTTCTTATCATAGAGATGAATATTATTTTTCTCTTTTTGGGGTCACTTCTTGTTTATGTTTTTTAGTAATGAATTTGATTCTTGGAATCCAAACCCCAATATTGGATCCACTTGTCTTTACAATATATATATATATCAACAATAAGTCAATGGAGCTCATTCATAATGTCATCTTTTTTCTAAGGAGAGGTCTCAACTTATTTGATGAGTATATCAATAGTATAGTCTTCATTTCCAGATGGAAGATTCTTGTGAGACTATACAAACTAATATACAAAATGGAGTACCTATGACAAGTGAAAGCCACCTCAATATATATTACCCAAAATTTCAGCATCATACACATTTCCATGTAGCTTCTTTTGCCATCCCAGAAAAGACATCTAAAGGCAACTTCAATACAAAAGTAGCCACCACAAAAGGTGATAAAAGGGAAAATATTGGTTGAAATTTCAAGTTCAGATCGAGCTTAAGTACCCTGAATTTAGTTTGAAAATTGATCAAGTTTCACTTTTAAGTGTACAATTTATAGAGTTTTGCGGGTTTGTCCAATTCCATTTAACCAATATCAAAGAGTTTACGTGATAAATCGAAGCTAATTATTGACTGAATAAGAAATTAGAGAGAGAAAAAGTGAAGACTACAAATAGATACATTTTTTTACACCATTTAATGAATAATTGGCCCATCAAACTAGCAGGCTGGCACTGGAACTAGCTTCTCATACATACAATCAGACAAGCTCACCTACACAATTACAGTACTTATTATTTTTTTAAGGTTCTCAACAGCATCATCAACTATATACTTTTACTTTAGGCATTTGCCTTCAAAACGTCGCTTTATGATTTTATCTTTATGTTTAGCCCATCAACTTGGCGGCCCAGAACTGGCCAAGCCCAATCTCCGGAGCCCATTTCATCAGCCCACATAACAAACAGAGCTTTATTACAATCGAGCCACTCTAGCGAATCGTTCTGTAACCGAGCACTCGCCATGGCTGTTACAGTTCGTATGATAGGCAAGTACTGTTCTTCAACTCTCCTCCTATTCGCAACTCTGCTCTCTCTTTATCTCCTTCAATTCTGAGAATCTAACTTATCATCGCTCTCTTTCTGTTTTATGTGTTTTCTTTCCTTTTTCTCTGGACAGACATAGCCGTTAACTTCACAGGTTAGGCATTTCGTCGAACACTAGGAGCTTTGCTCTCTTCTGCTCTCTCATTTCATTTTAAATTCGTTCTGTTTTGGTCTTTTGTATTAGCTTGGAAGTTTCAATTTCTCACTCTCATTGAAATCCAGATGGCATGTTCAAGGGAATTTACCATGGCAAGCAACACCATGTTTCAGATATAGCTGCGGTGTTGAGTAGGGCTTGGAATGCCGGCGTCGATCGAATCATCGTAAGTCTCTTTTATTTGAATGATTTTGCAGCTTGGAGCTCACAGCTTCTGTCTACTTTCCTGTTTGAAGTTTTGTTTGGTTGCTGAGAAAATAGATCGAAATGGAAAGGAGGTAAACTGAAAATGCAAAGAGAGAGATTAAATTTGACACATTCATGTTTTAGCTTGCTAAACTAGGCATTCAGCAAAGAGTGGCCCAATTCAATTGACCAATTTTCTCAGTTGGCTATAGTTCGTGGTGGAACCTTATAAATTGGATTAGGTTTACTGCTACAGGTGACTGGTGGATCGCTTGAGGAGTCAAGGGAAGCTCTGGCCATTGCACAAACAGATGGTCATTCTTCATCCCTAATATCTGCTCTATCCTTTGTTTTATCTTCTTAATATGTTTCTTTGTGCTGAAAGAACTGTTCACGCATAATGTCAGGAAGGCTTTTTTGTACAGTTGGTGTGCACCCAACAAGGTGCAAGGTATGTAACCTCTACTTTAGATTTTTCTTCTTATTACAGTTCGTCGATGCTTGTTTATTATTTAGGCCTACGGATTCTACACTTAACAGGAATTTGAAGAGAGTGGGGATCCAGAAAAGCATTATCAGGCTCTTTTGTCACTGGCTAAAGAGGGTGTTGAGAAAGGAAAGGTGAGCTTTTCTTATAACCTTAAATGACTATAATCATTATATAGAGAGATTCCCCCAGATGGCCAGATATCATTGCAACACTGGCATACTGTGACCTGCTAAGTTCCATCATATAATTAAGTTCCTTGTGAGTTTTGTGGACATTTATGTTACTGCAGATTAAGGCTTTCAACACGAATTCTTCCTTCTGTGTATTAAACTTTACTCTAACCCTAAAGCTTAGATTATTAGATGAGGACACAACTAGTACATTACGTGGTCTCACACTTCACATTCTCTCAATGTGGGATGCCAGACAGCATAACAAGCCCCTGCATGGAAACCAGGAATTAACATGGAAGCAACACTAACAGGTCACTAGGCCTAGACCAAACCAGCTCTGACACAATGTTATTATTTCAACCCAAAAACTTGAGCTTATGATGAAGGGCCCAACTAGTATATCATGTGGTCTCAAACTTCCTCTTCTTTTTTTTTCTTTTTTTTTTACGTGGGGCGCTTTAACAATGTGGAAATAGTCTTTAACACGATGATAATTGCTTGGATAACAACGGATTTACTATCTCATTATACCTATATGTCTCTTAGACATGATCTTAAATGAAGCATCATACTCAAAGTATTTTGTGTATCTTAATAGTTTTGTGTATCTCAATGGTTGTAGATGATAATTCAAGTTATCCAAAATGACTTTAAAGCATAATCTTTTTGATGTATTGTGGTCTCATATTCTACAAGGTGTTGGCAATTGGTGAATGTGGATTGGATTATGACAGGCTTCAATTTTGTCCAGCTGACATTCAGAAGAAGTACGTAGTTTCTATTGAAAGTTCTTTTCCATATATAATGCTTATCTCAATCTGAAGATGTTATGTTCATTTTTTCTTCCTTTTTGGCAAAAATAGGTACTTCAGGAAGCAGTTCGAATTAGCTCATACCATGAAATTGCCTATGTTTCTCCATATGCGTGCTGCTGCTGAAGATTTCTGTGAAATTGTAGAGCAAAACAAGGATAGGTGAGACGAGAGAGCTGGGCTGCATAAATATCTAAACCATATTATGGCCAGCTAAAGGTCTTTACTAAATTTTAAAATGCTGTCAAACCCAAGTACTTGAGAAATAACAGTTTTTGAAATTTGACATACCATGAAGGTAATTACAACTTACAAGTATATTATATGAGCTGCAAACCAGACTTTTCAAATAGATATTGAGGGCTGAATATTACTAGGAGACCTAGGCCCTTCTAATCATTAATGCGCTCACACACACACATCAAGCCTTTGCATTGCTTTCTATTTGGTAAAACAGAACATGATGAAATCTATGTTTCATGACTCAAATTTTCAAAAGAGGAACTGGAATTTCTACAGTGCAGGTGTCAGACCCCTACTCTTTTTTCATGTTACATGTATACTAAATAGAAAAATATACTATAACAAACATTTTAGAGTTTTTAAAGGTACATTGCAAAGTGATAGGTATTTCTAAACCATATAGTCTTTTATCAATAAGGCATAACGCATACTATATGGTATAAAAATAGACCATATACGGTAGGATAAACCAAATAATAATTTATTTGATTGTCTATTTGTTTTATTTTTATGCTTAACTAATTTCTTGATACAATATTCAACTTTATCTTCACATTATGTGTAGACTTCATTCATTTTTGCGGTTTTTGTAATCAGGTTTAGCGGTGGAGTGACCCATTCATTTACTGGTAGTGCAGGAGATCGCGATAAACTTCTTTCATTTCATAATATGTTTATAGGTGAGTTCACTTATTTTTTTAGCGGATAGCTTAACAAAAATGTTTTTCTTTTCCTGTAAAATATTGTAATCACTGATGCAGTTTCATAATATCTACTGATTTTTAATGTGAAATGTGGGGTTGGATGAACATTGGAGATTATCTCATCCAGATGCAAAGATTTCATTCTCTAAATTGCAAAGTTCCTGAGGGATAGTATAACTGACAGTTATGTTCATCCTATTTGTTAATTACTGCATTGTAATGATATGATATTGCAAGTTCTATTTATAATTCTGATTTAAATTCCAATTCTTTCAATCCAGGGAACTTAACTCTTTATAAAGTTTTACCATAACCCGCCAGTCTCTGTTGCTTGCCTTATATAGCCGTCCATCATTGTTTTCCCTCCCTGTTTAAGCATTACTTAAAACGCCGATGCCACCAACTTAGACCTCCATTTTCAAGTACCCACAAAAAAATTCTTCAGGATGACCATTATTCTCTTGTATGGTGATATATACCTGTGTCATCAAATCAAGGGTGGAAGTTCCATGTACTCCATAGTCCATAGTATACACACCAACTGCTGGGAAACAATGGGTGATTTCTTAGTGGTTTTCCATCATTACAAACTAAGATGTATGAAAAACATTATATATCCTTGAAATAGTGGTTTTGTAGTGGACTATTGCCAATGGTATCAAATGACTAGGGCAAATAGCTTACTTGCAAACTGTTGCGCACTTGCTTTTTCAAGAATTCCTGGACCTTATTACAGGCGTGTGTATATTTTTCTCTGTCCAACTGATACACACATGCACACATTCTGTTTTAAATGCCTCGTCAACTGTTAGAATGCTATTCAATCTCTTAGTTCAAAGCAGGTGTGAATGGGTGCTCTCTGAAAACTGCGGAGAATCTGGATGTGGTAAAAGGCATTCCTGTTGAGAAAATGATGATTGAGACAGATTCTCCTTATTGTGAGATAAAAAACACTCATGCTGGAATCAGTTATGTTAGATCTAAATGGCCTTCTAAAAAGAAAGAGAAGCATGATCAGGAATCTATCGTTAAGGGCCGTAATGAACCTTGTTTGGTCAGGTTAGTGGAGCCGCTCCCCAGTTGCTGCTTATAAGAATTACATTTTTATATATTCTGACAAACTAGTATGATACATATTAGTAAATGAATATTACATAGTATCTTGTTTTCTGAAAGCAAGTCTTTGTTGGTGTTATGGACTTATGGTAATATTTTGCTGTAATATATGTTGACCTGACCCACTAACATTCCATATAGAAAATGATCCTTTAATAATATAGGAGTTTTCCTGCTATGCTGAAAGTCTGAAACCATGAATTGGGAATTAGGGTGGGTGAAACCGTTAAAGCCTTCAAATGCTGTAGTTTTCTGTAATCTAGGAATGTACCATTCAGTTCGTTCACACAATGTGCTGAACCTTATGTTTATATCGAAAATTTCTGGATACATGGCAAGGCTTCATATAATTGATATGTATTGCTGCATTTTCCTTCATTTACTTTGCTTCCCCATCTGTTTGAACTGATTTGACCATTATACTCAGGCAAGTTCTCGAGGTTGTGGCTGGCTGTAAAGGTATCTCTGACATTGATAAGCTAAGCAAGACCTTGTACCACAACACATGCAGGTAATTAATTTATCAGACCACATCCTATCATGTATGTAATATCTTCTTTTTGAAAAAAGGTTATACTTGATGCAGACCAAATCATTTATGAGTGTTTTTTATCAATTCTATTCATCTTCTTAGCATGAAAAGTTTAGGAAGTAGATTTTTTGAGTTGTTCACTAAAATACGATTCATGTAAAGTTATTTCAAGTCTCGATTCAAAAGCCCAAAAAATTGTGGGTTTTTTGGAACTTCGTTGAAGGCGCTGGACATTTTAGAAAACGAAGCTCAAAATTGGGGATTTGGCCTTAGATGGCACCTAGGTGCACCTCAAGTGGGCTTTTTAATGCACTGTTTTCGCCTTCAACTTTCCTTGTTGTCATGGTTGCTTCATGCTTGTCACAAACTTTGTAAGATGTAAATTATAAAGTTACTTATATTCATATTGTATTTGCATGCAGGGTTTTCTTTCCTCATGACTTGGATGCTGTAGCTGATGCTCTTCTTTCCGGTGCTCACGACACTGAATGAACACACGACACTGGTTTAGGTTTTGCTAATTCTCTTTCGAATCTAGTGATTGTAATTTTTCTCCTCCATGGGTGAAACCTTTTCAAAGTTCGCTCTTAAGCGACAAATGCCTCGAATTTGATTTTAAGCAATCATATTAGAGACTTCATCGGGTCCTCAGTGTTTCTTAACATGGAAAGGGATACAAGTTAGTGAATTCAATTGCGACTACGTTCATGGCAATTTGAGTAGATTGTGCTTCAGCTTATTGGAACGAAACAAAGCTAAAACCTCATAGATCGAAACTCCATTCAACTTTATTATTGAGTCCCGATATACCTAAATACTTTCTAGGTGTGAAGAATCACCATCTTAAGCAAATATATAACAGATTTAAGACAAAAAGTTTACCTTCAAAAAAAAAAAGATAAAAGATAAAAAGTGTGGTATCTGCAAATCAAGAATACCAAACTGCATAGTGTTCCCAAAAGTACATAATCCATAACATTTAGTCAAACACATCATCTTACAATACATCACATTAGTCAGAAAACCTAGAAATCCAAGCACTTAACATCAAACTGCAACACACCAAACCCTAATGATGTTAAGATCACAGTAAATCCGTGCCCAAAGTCGGACACTCTTATTGGATTCATGGGGACAAACCCATTTTTAGTAGTTCTTTGTTTCATTTTTTTACAATGCACCAAGGTTTTTAGCATCTTTAACCATCCTAGAACCCGCACGGCTACAAGGAGTGGGACTAACCACCCTAGAACCAGCATGGTCATGAGAAACGGCAAAGATAACCTTAATGCAGATGAGCCAAGGATGAACTGCCTCGCAAGCAAATGGCGGTTGGAAAACTCCATTTAACCGAAACCCAATTGCGTTAACTGTAAAAGCAAATGCAACAGATTCCTCCATTTGGTTGCAGCAAGGATGGGGGTTGGAGCTAGCAGTCAGCACCAACCCCGCTTGTCTCCTTGCTATCAAACTTCGAGGTTGCAGCAGTTATCTGCTGCAACCCACTTACTGGGCATGACGATACCATGCCCACCACCCGTCATGCCTGAAAGGGAGTGGACAGATTGCCCGAGATGATTGATACGAAAGCCATATAGATCTCCCTTGGAGTACATGCTAGTGACCTCCGAACCTGAATGATTTGACCTGTTGCCGTTTGCTTCCTTTGCCGAGTTCAAGGTTCCACTGTCAGATTGTAGGACTTCGGAACTCTGGGAGCCAGTGGGCTGAGAAAACAGTCCAAAAGCTTTCTTTGCTTCATCCACGCCTTTTCCTTTGCTTGAAGTCTTTGTGTTCAAGAAACGGCCGCCACATCCCCTTGGTCGGCGTATTGCATGAAGATGGCGTGATTCGTGCATATAAGGCTGTGAAATAAGAACAAAACTTAAATCATCATAGCCACAGCATAGAAGAGAGATAATCTTAACAAGCTACATTACCCAGTAATTCTGGAGATTTTCCAAAATTTTGAGTACTAAAACTTTAGAATCAATTTAGAGCATTGTCCAATCCAACTACTGAATTGGCCAAACAAGTTTTCACATTCTGTAAAGGAATCCAACTATTTAAATAACGTAATGCTTATTTCAAATACATTCCGTAAAGGAGATCTGCGTTTACCTTCTCTATGGAATTAATAGGGAAAAAAACTTTGCTTCCCAAGATCATAGCTTCTGTATTCAAATACATTTCAAAATAAAAGTTTGTTTCTAAAAGTACCTTACGGTGTCTTGCTGCTTTATTCTCCATTTCAGTCTTTGCACGGGACTGCCGGCGCCTGATGATTCCATGGTATTGTTTAGCGTTCACATATATCGGTCCATCATCTGTTGCTAAGTTCAGTGGCAGCATGACACGCCCCTAAATTATTGTGAAACATTTAGTACTAAATCACGACTCTGAAAATTAACAATGGTAGGCCAGTGCACACATAATAGAAGATAGCTTGAATGAAAATGCAGGAACTGAGTTTCTCAAAACCCTATTTCTTTTGGTCTGCTCTTTCTAACAACAGACAGAACAAACTAGCAGTACTGAGCATTAGTGCATTACGAGTACATGGCTACATTACTTATCATTTCTCATCTATTGCTTTCTTTCTCGACTTACTTAAATGACATTCTTTCCTAATAGACGTCACCTGATCTTACCAAAATTCTAACCACTTGAAACTATTTGTAAAAACTTATTTTCAAATAATTAGTGAGTTAAAGGCATGAAAGAGAGACGAACCGGAACTTGAGATCCATAAGCTGAGAATACTCCAAAGCATTGATCCATATAAGGGAGCTTTGCACAGATCTATAATTTCAGTCCACAAACAAAGAGCAAACAATAAGCATTAAAGCAAGCAACAAAAATTCAATCTATGGAAGGAAAAAAAAAGGTATAGAAGGAGCTTACCATAGGCTGACCAAATCCCAGCTCAAAACGAGCTCGGTATTCTGGTGGAGTTGATTGCATGGAAAAGGCTGACTGAGTTTTCTGTCCCTCCGCTGAATTTTTGCAATCACCTGAACAAGGAAGTACTCAGCAGGTTTACAAAAATCATGTAAAACTTGCACATTGCTATACTCTAAGACCACGATATCGCAATATGTCGGTGAAAAAACTATGTAAGCATTCAACCAAACGATATAAGATCAAGAATAAAAAAATGTAAACGAAAACGTCTCTTTGGAGAGGCATGATTCGGCTGAAGCTAAACTGGTAACAAATTTGCAATTACCAGTAAAACTAATCTTGGATTCCTAAACCAAAGTGCACTTCCTTAAATTCAAATTGGCTACACACTATGAGTAGAAAACTGCTGAAGGGCTCCAAGACTCAACCTTCATCATGTTTGCACTTGCATGTAAATGAAGGTCAAATAGATAAATGTCCCCAATGAAGTTATTTCCTTCATGGATTTACCCACTGTCTTGTATTATTTTCATGAGCAAAGCCTCTATGCCCTTGGTGTGGAGAACCAAGTGGAGGAAACCCCTTTCATTGTGAAATATTAATTTGGTACTGCTTGGTGACGTAAGTGCAAATTGCTCAAGCCTAGTTAATTCTAGTATTCTTTTTATTGTCTATTTAATAGTTATATTGAGAGGTATATTTGTAGGGAGTTAATTGTGCAACTAATTGCATATATAGGTGTAATAATGTCTAAGCAAATTGAGTTTGAAGTGGAATTGTCTATAACCTTTCCAGTCTGTCTTTCCAGGAAATTATGATATACAATTTTAGTTACAATTGCTCATTCATTATACTGTAACCTGTGGCATTGAAGTTATGCAATTTTAGCCACGCTTTTTTGTAGGACGACAGATAACTACCCTGTGTCTTGTCTTCGTCCATCAAATGTTAAATTTAGCATAAACATATCATCTCTCTCACCATATGAGGTGCATGTGCACAATTTAATTATTAAAATACCCCTAATATATTCTAACACTAAACAAAACCCTCACTCTTTCAACCCCTTCCTCACTTTACCCTTATGACATCTCTCTCCTTAAAACTTCTCAAAAACATATTCTAATCCTCTCTTTCAAGAATCTTTCAATTCAACTTTCAACAAAACTGTAATTTCCTTGGAATTTTTTGTGATTCACATATGGAGGACATATTTGTGATTGATTGTTTTGAAAATTGAAATGAATAGAAGACTATCTTGGATGTTGAGAATGTAATGAGAAGATAGAAGGAAATTATTAAAAACAAAAAAACTCAAATTCAAATGCCAGAAAAAATCAAATATATGAATTTTCCGGCACTAGAAAATTCAAATGCATGAACGGCCATTTATGTGAGGATATTGTCCTTTTATCCAACTAGTTAATTGTTAGAATAACTGATAATCAGTCCCTGTAAATTAGGGATTAGGAGCTGTGATTTAGGATACA
>JAYMTA010001546.1:0-19542 GCA_036897625.1 Pelargonium cotyledonis
CCCCACAAAGAACTGCACGCTGTTTTGGTCGTACTATAATGGACGGCACTGGAGACAAGGTTCGATATGGCCTACAATTTGGTGAAGAAGTAGCATCCAGTCTAACAGTGGACATGCCAGGAGACAAGAATATTGAAGACGGTTTGTTATGCAGTGATGTCATATGGATCGGGCTGGAATTGTTTGGTGTCATATTTTTTTTCCTGCCACATAGTCTCTCTAGACATTTGCCATGTTCTGCACGACTTGAATCAGCAGTTGCTGGCACCATCTTTTTGACACTCTGGTAAGATATCCTTTGTTCTTTCCTCAAGGAGTCATTTCTTGTGATGGTAATGATAGCTTGGCAATATGAGCAGCGAACCATTTGAGAAATCCATGTTATTCGCAACTGTTTGTGGCATTGCCCGCAAATGATTTTTGGTTCCATATCTGCCTGTGACATTTTTAGGCCACAAGGCTCTGAAATAAGTGTAGACTCAACTGAAATTTACAAGACCAAAACTACGAGAACTGATATTTGAAGTGATTGGATTTGGTCACTTATATACCTTCTTTGCTTCCATCTAACATGTTTAAATTATGCATTGTAGTACTAATTATATATTTTCACAGAAGAATATAAGAATATTAACACTTTGAACACGCATACCTTCTCGTTCGTTGAAAATGGCAGCTACTTTGCTTTCTAAGCTACCAGAATCTGAGGCGCCTCCCTATAAACATCAATTTCTCAAAGCAAGAGGAAATTTGTAAAGCAAAAGAAAAAGGGATGCGTTGATATATGTATCAGTTGTTCGTTTAGATACCATTCTGATCTCCCCCAACAATTTCAAACAATATAAAAATTAAAGAGCATTAATATACAAAAAAGCCTCACCGATTACAAAGCTGGAAGAAAAAGATAGATGATGAGAAAGATTGGAAGGGAACTTTAGAGAAAGCTAAGATACTTGGAAACAGGAAAATAAGATGTGAAAACCAGCTCATCTTCTGTATAATTGGTTCCTTGGAAAATAGTGGATATGGATACTTTTTACATACCAGGTGACATACAGCAAACTTGAAATACATGAATTACATCCTCGCTGGAGCAAGGACATACCCATACAAGAGTAAAAGTTTTTCTTACCTACGTTGTCGTAAAAGATGCGAAAAATACCTTTATGGCTTGCCATATGGCTCCCCATATTTTCACATTTGTGTAATATGAACAATGAAAGGTGCAATTTTTATGGTCGTCCAATCGAAATGTCTCTTTTTGTTTTATTCTACCACATTAAAAAGTATGAACCATATTCTATACCTCTTGTCCAATGGAATAGATAAAGTACTTCAAATTCTTTTGCTTTCATATTGGCAATGTTCGATTCCCACTTCAACTGCAGGCTCTGAATACCACTTCTAGAATCTGATCAGATCTTCTACAACGGAAACTTAAAGACAAATTCCTTTAAGGCATATCTATAATTTTCTATTTAATAAATAAGAACACGCCAAGAACCATACCTTAATTAAGCACAATCAAACAAGAACAATTAACAGGAACCGCTAAAATGGAATATTTGGGATATTCTTTCCAATATTAAATCAGTAGCCCCAGTTCATTGACGAAAAATAGTGGTTACCGACTCGATCATCGTGACATTCATGTTCACAGTGACAACAATGATTACATTGTTAATAACAACAGTGCATCTTCTACAACATCGATCCGTCAATACTATTATACTAGAATTACAAAATATGACACATGTTTAGTAGAATTACAGCTGCTGCTGAGACATTGTGCAAAATCTTATGTAACAAGATGCATAGTTAATGAGAATCATCTAAGGTTTACAATCATAGTTCTCAAATAGAATGATATCTGAAGTTGCATAAGTAATTAAAACAAATTATAAGAAGGTTCTAGGATCAATTTTGATCAAGATTAGTAGTGTGGATTTGGATCAATAATTTCAGAACAAAAAAATAAAGAAATTGGACAGACTAGGGGTAGAGGTAAAAAATAAATTATACACAAACTAGAAGGCAGTCTGGTACAATAATTTCCTGCGCTCTCACTAAAGGAGGAGCGTCTGGTTATGAGGTTGCCGCCTCACCCACCGGTGCGGCGGAGGTGGAGCAGATGGAGAGGGCGCGGAGCTCCGGTTGAGCGGCTGATATCTATAACGGAGTAAGTGAGCTATGGAGTCCAGCTGGAGGCCCGGTGGCGGCTGAGGTGGCGGAGGGATGATCGGAACAGCCAACATTGCGGCGGCGATGCCGGTTGTGACAGATCGGTGATAAGTGAGTGTCGATCGAGGAGACGACGAGAAATGGGAGGCGTTAAAAAATTTAGAGTAGCCACGTGTCAAGGTAGCAGTCCATCAACTAATAATCCAAAATGTTAATCCCACGATTCCAAAATGAATGAATATAAACTAGTGGGTTTATATAGTTGGTTCAGCACTACGTCGCTTAAACAAGAGGTTGAGAGTTCGAATTCCAACTCTTGCAAATGGAAAAAAACTCATGGGTCAGTACCATACCGCTTAGTGTGCTGACAGTAAAGCGAATGAGGATTAGTCTGACCGTGATAAAAACAGCTTAAAGATAATAACCGTGAGTGCGCGGACCCGCTCAAGAACGCCGTGATATAAACCGAAAAAATTGAATGAATATAATTTTAGAGAAATTCTCAACTTGTCAAAATATAACTACTTTTAAATATTTTTTTAGCTTTATACTATACTAAACTATTTTTCAATTTTTTAAAAAAATCTCAAAAATGATTGATTTTATTAATTTATTTACATCATCCAAAAGTGTATTAATACATGTTGGGACTTGAATGTCTAGCCAACTATGAATGACTGACATAAAACTCGTGGATGGAGCAAGAGCTCGAGCCATCCAGTTCGCGACTCACACAAACACAAGAAAAAGCCAAACCACTGGTACCATCTGAGATAGCTCGAGTGTCACACAAAGCCAAACTAAAGGCACCAGAAACCAGAAATCTCTCATTGGGTCTGTAAAACCCAGAACACACTGCCAACTTCAAATCCCACATCAATATTCTGCCAACTTCTCTCAGAGACTCAAAGTAATGCATGCCTCTTTTATTGCTGCCAACTCTCTCTCTCTCTCTCTCTCTATGGAAACACTTTTATAAATAAGTCTTAGGTGGGCCAAATAACACGATAGTTTTGAATACAATTACAATTGTTTTAAAGTAGGGAACGAGCACCCCACAAGCGAGTGAGTAATAAAACCACACTCCAATAAAAAAGAGTTAAAAAATTTAGCTATGAAATCGGCCACATGATACTTTAGCTGAAACACAAGCAATGCCAAATGCAAAAGTTCATAATGAAAGTGAAAGAAGGTGCAATTTTCTCCCAACAAAACAGAACAGAAGTTGATGTTGTTGCTTCTTGTTGCAGGCACCATCTTCTTCCTCATCATATGATCACCATCAAAGTTGATCACTGCTCTGCCTTTTGTTCGACGCCAGCCTCGTTCTCTGTTCCAATTTCGAGTTCTACTTGAAACAAACACATAATTTATAGGGTGCTATGAATAAGAATCAATTACTAGTAGCTAGAAACAAATAGTGGCATCAAATAAATTTGGATATAATAAATGGAACTTGCCTGGATAGCTCCAAATAATAGAGATGGAACAAGACACGTGACTACTGAGTTTGTCCCGATCTGATTCCAACTTTTTTGTGAAACTAGTAGGCATATATTTTACTTGTAGCTCCTTCAACTGCTTCAGATACTGTAATCCAACCGGAACAGATTTCAGTTTCCTGCACCCGACTATCTCCAAACGGGAAAGAACCGGTTAAGCTCCTTCATGCACTGTCCATGCTTCCAGATTCTCCAAATTATCAAGCACAAGATGTTGGAGCTGAGGAAAATCATTTTCATGGAAAACCATTTTCTTCCCTACGAATGCATTGCGATGCAGAGAGAGAATCTTTAAACTCTGTGCAGCCTTCCCAGTGGCTCTAAACAATTTGCATCAAGTAGTGAATTGCGCAAGACGAGCTTGGTGAGCCATAGCCCATAGGCATGTACTAGCAGCAGCTGGGATAATATGTATCTGTCCCCAGAAATGCAGCTTACAGTGATTAGGACACCCTGTTGTTATGGCTTCTAAATCTATTGGTTCGCAATCACGAGTAGTAATGTACGTTAAGTCCCGCCCATAGTTAACAATGGACAAAGAGTGTAGCTGAGTAAACCTAAGATTTTGCGTTCGGATGACCTCTTCCACTTCTTTGTGCAACCAGTGAGTAAGTTTCAGTTTCTTAACATTGGTGAATCTGACCAAATTCTGTTCCAGGTCAAAATTACCCGGAGGGAAGGCTTCCAGTGTCGGGAAATTACACACTCGTTGCTTTCTACTTTTGCACTCACAGACTTCAGGAAGATAAAGATGTCTCAGTTTTTCCATCATCCATATTGAATTTGACAACTTGAGGTACTGACACTCCCGCAAATCTAATGTCTGTAAGCACCTCAATTTATCCATGGATGAGCCCCACGTAGGATCACCGATGTAGCCCCTCCTTAGACTAAAGTACCTCAAGTGAAGAAGCTAGCTTTTGTATCTTCTTGTACCTCTTTTGTTGTTTAAGAACCAAAACCCGACACAACTTCAAGTTCTTTACGCTGGCATTGTCGCTATGATGAAGCCATAACAAAGATCGAAGCTGTGGGGAAATGGGAAGGTCGGTGTCCCGCTGGGAAAATACATGCACATTCTGCTTGTGTTGTCTCATTAATGAAGTGCATGAAATTTTCTTCTTTGGCCTTTGATATGCACAAGTCGCGCATCAGATCATGCATGCGACAAGTTTTGACTCGTCCTGTGTAGCTTCTTTTTCCCACTTGAATCATGCATCGACTGACCAACTCATTCAAGTACTGCTCTCCTACATCCTCCACTGTTTCGCCGACATATTCCGGTGACACGACGAAGCCTTCTCCCATCCACATTTGAATTAGTTGAGTTGTTTGTATCTCGTGATCTTCTGTATATTGGCTTAAGTAGAGAAAACATGATTTTAAACTATATGGAAGATCATAGTAACTTGACTCCAACACGCTTGACACTCCAATATCTTCTTTGGCGTTTCCTCTGTTCAATAATAATCTGATATTATCACCGACTCTTTCCCACTCTTCTAATTCATGCTTTGTCGCCAGAATTCCTCCAAGAACAGTAATGGCGAGTGGCAGTCCCTTGCATTCTTTGACCAGTTCACTAGCACGTTGTTCCAAGGTTGAATCATATTTTACTGGGAAAAAAAGCATGAAAATTAATTAGCAAGCAATCCAAAAGACTTCTAAGGATGATAAACTGACAGAATATTTCTAAATAGGTTAATTATATATAGGAAAAGTAATTTTCCATGTATCTTTTATTCATGTATTTTCACATGTATCAAGATAGATTAAATCTCAACAACATTAAACTACTAAATACAAATAATACATTATAATATCTCCATTCTTTACCCCAAACAATTTTATTCACTATATCAAATATATTATGGTATCGTTTGGTACCCTGATTTTACATGGGAAAGATACAAAGTCAAATGTAAAGTACATTTTACTGTGTTTGGGTAAAATTTGTCAAATGAGAGAGAATTAATGAAAAATAAAAATTCCTGTAACCCAAAATCCTTCATATACGCTGGAAAGAGAATATCATATAATAGGTGGTATTTGTGATTCATGCCAACTTTCCTTATCTCCCGATTCTTGAATGACATTTATATCCCAACTTTTATTTTTTTATCTTCCTATATTGTCATTATTAATTCATGCATTTACAAGTTCATGTCATTGATCATAATAACTAAAATATTCTTAATTTTTTCCCATATTATTATAATGTTCATTATTTCTCTAATATTTAATTTTAAAAAATATATTTTTATTTGTACATCATTTTCATCTAATTAAATTATACTATTATGAAAAAATATGAACTTTTGTCATGACAAATGTGTACATGATATTTGGAAAGGATATAAATGACATTTTGTTTTATTTTCATAAAATTTTAACTTTCAGTTCATGAAATCCAAACATAGAATTTTAAATTCACTTTCAATACACAAACATATTATTCTTAACTGTCCAAGAATATGTATTCCAGGAATCTAAGTTCCTCTAATATATGAAATACATGGTAATTTGGATTCCCCGTTCCAAACGATACCTATATATATACATTTCAACAACAATAAACTTCAAACGAATAAACATATTAAATTATTAAAATATATTCATTCCTAACTCTAAATAATTCTATTAAACATACTAAATACATATGTTTGAACAACATTAAATACAAAATGTAAATAAAAATATTAAAGTATTGAAATATATCCATTCCTAGCTCTATACAATTTCACTAATATATCAATATATATTACGTAGAGAGCTGGCAATTCGGGTTATAACGTTTTTGGGTTCAAAAAATTATACCAATCGTGATGTGTTCGTGTTGAGCCCATAAAACACGCACGCACGATTAATTAATCGTGTCACGGCACGCACGGCACGACACAACGTACACGATTAAGGATTCAATAGTAATTTCAACTAAAATATAACCCTAGGTCAATTCATATATAATCTCATATTACCTTTTGCAGTTCAACCTCTTTTTTCATTGTTTCTCGTTGTGAATTTATTTGGTTTACTCGTGTCGTGTCAACACAACTCATTTAGTTATCGTGACTGTGTTTTGTGTTTATAATCATGTCGTGTTTATAATCATGTCGTGTTTATGTTGAGCTATGCAACATGATTACTAATCGAGTCGTGTCGTGTTCGTGTTGGA
The DNA here is from genome assembly GCA_036897625.1 of Pelargonium cotyledonis. Taxonomy (NCBI): domain Eukaryota; kingdom Viridiplantae; phylum Streptophyta; class Magnoliopsida; order Geraniales; family Geraniaceae; genus Pelargonium; species Pelargonium cotyledonis. The sequence continues at coordinate 6,859 of JAYMTA010001546.1, forward strand.
TCGTGCATCGCACAAACAACCTTCAGTACAACACGAATACGACACACACGTGCGAAGCGTTAACTTTAATTACATAAGTTTGATCAACATCATTAAACTCAAAATGTGAATAAATATGTTAAAATATTAAAATATTTCCATTCCTAACCCTAAACAATTTCATAAGTATACCAATATATATTACATATGTTAAAACGACATTAAACTTTTTTTGTGAAGGAAAAACGACATTAAACTTAAAATATGAATAAATATATTAAAATATATCCATTGCTAGCCCTAAACAATTTCATAAATATATCAATATATATATAATGCATATGTTTAAACAACATATATCTCAAAGTGTGAATAAATATATTAACATATATAAATATGTTCATTCCTTACCGTAAACAATTTCATTAAATATACAAATACATATTACATATATTTCAACAATATTAAACTCAAGATGTGAATAAATATATTAAATATATAATTTATCCATTTCAAACTCTAAACAATTCCATTATACCAAATACATGGAAAAGAAATATATGCTTCCTCCTTTTTGTAATATTTTTAATTAAAGTTACATTTCAAAGTAGCTATGTAATGTTTTTTAAGGAAGAAACCCTCGTGCATTTCAAAGTAGGTTAATGTTATTTCATAATAAATATGAGTCATTAGATCATAAAATTATTCATTTTATTTATTCTTTGAGATGTTTCTATTTGTATGATTCTTATTTGAAATTTGAAGTGAAGTAAACTACAATGGGTTAAGCATGAGTGTCATGGGAAACATTTTGTGTTGAGTGTCGAAACCTCAAAGGATTCGTTTGTCAGGATTGGGTTTCTTGAAACCCTCGAAGGGTCCATAATCAGTGGAAACCTTTTGGGGGACTCTCGAGACTTTGTCCTTGACAGAAGGTTCCACTTTCGTGAAGGGAACCAACATAACGTTCTGGTGCCACGTGACAGGTAGTCATTCGTTGTCTTGAGCAATGGGGGGAGAATTGACGTAATTAATGTACTAATATGGAGTACTTACTTGGATGGTGGGGGCCTCCAAGAAATTGTATTGTATCAATGAGAAGCTTAAAGCTATTGTCGTCATCCAATACAGCCAAGTCAGTGTGATGGACTCCGTGCGTAGCTACTTCCTTATTGCGAGTGGTCATCAATATCCAGCTTTTATTGTCATCTTCAATGTAGGGAAATGCAGGGGAGAGCCTAACCCAAGCTTCATTACTCCAAATATCATCTATTACCACCAAACACCTCTTCTCCTTTTGGATTTTACACAGCTCTGATGTCAGCTCATCATTCAACATCCTTTGTATTATCTTCTTCTCCATCTTATCTGAAAGTTGACTTAGGATTGACTCCCATATATCTTTTTCTCTGAACTGCTGAGAAATGTAGACCCTGGCAAAGCCTTCAAAATGTGTCTTGACTCTTTTGTTGCCAAAAACTTGCTTGGCCAGAGTGGTCTTGCCCAGACCACCCATACCAGATATGCAAATCACTGAATGACCTTGGTGTTGTTCTTGGCCGACATCAAGCAACTTATCAACTATCTCTGTTTAGTTTTGATCCAACCCGACAACATTATGGTCAACAACATGTGCATAGTCTTGTCTCTTCCTCCACCTGCTTGCTGTTGATCCAGCTTCTTCGCCACCACCTTTGAGCTCTTTGATACCATAAATCTGCAGTCTGGTTCTTAGCCTGGCCAACCTAGTTTTGATGGCTTCAATCTTGGACCCAACCTGGTGAAGCTCTACAACATGGTTGATAAAAAAAGCGTACCTTTTGATGCGGTTCACAACACCCTCTCGCCTTCTTAAGGCGGATTTGAGAGCAAAATGTTCAATCACATCCTCAACGTCGTAGGCAGCTTCTCTGGTCTGAGAAACCCAGTTGCGAACTCTGGCTCTCGCCTTAGCGTCTGTCAGCATCTCTCAGGAAACACTGCATCCACTTAAGCTCTGTTGGATTATGAAGGATGGTTGATGAGTTTTAGCCTGAAGTTTTTAGTTGAAGGTATAAGATATTGAGTAGGCAAGGGACAAATTTAGTAGTTGGGACAAAAAATAATGTTTTTGAAATGTGTTCTTAGTTTTTCTCATTGTCACAAATGGTTACAAGAACACATATTTATATATTTATAGGTGATAATGGATAAGTCTAGAGATCTCATGACTTCTTCAAGAAGTTTCAATTTTTTTTAGAGATCTACATACATTTCTCTATTTTTCTAATATTTATTTTTCTAATTTCTAAACATTTCTAGAAAAATCTACAAAACATGTTACAATAATTTCAACAAGCTCGATCTGCATCTCCGATCCTCCACTTCATCTCTCACTCCACTCAACAACTTGGCGTTTTCAGTTATAAAGTTGCCCACATTTTCGATGGCAAAAGACAGAGCAGCATCAGCCATGAATCGATTGCTATTTCCTGGACAAACAAATTCAAGCTCAAAGGAGACGAAGATATTTGCAATTTCTTCTACAAATTCGACCGTATCTAAACTCACTTTATTATAGCCTGAACTCGATTAAATCAAAAGTGGAGGACACATATCAATCAATTAAAGAGAAAGTTGGGAATATATATATATATATATAAAAGAAAAAATTCAAAGGTGATCGATGGTGATGTCTATGTTTCTTCATTCTATAGTTATACTGTAAATTCTGTTATTGTAAACAATACATTTCGGTTGCTTCATTCTGCATGTTGTAATCATATAACATTGGATTCCTCTATCTTCTCTAGTAAGATAGTTAGTGGCATCTTCACTTCCTATTTTTTTTTGAATCAAATGCTTTTCTTATTCCTTCTCTGACTTAGGGTTCAGAAAATATCGAATCAAAGTCATTTAATCATTGAGGGATTGATTCAATCAAATTTATGAACGTGGTTGTTCAATACATCTTGATTCTTGTACAGAAAAAATAGACAGAGAAGGATGGAAATTTATCTTCTTTTTGTTTTTTTTTTTTTTTTTGTTTTTGTTTTCTGTGTTAGACTATCTACATTTTCTAGCCAAAGCACTTGTTGCAACCTCTGTTTACGTTTCATAATTATTTTGGAATTGTTTTAAACAAATAGACATAATAATTATGTTTAGATAGACGAAGCACTCTTTTCTATCAAATCATTAATATTTGTATGTTGAAGGAAATTTATTAAATCAAAAGTAGATGACAAATAAACTAAAGGTAAAATTAGTAATATATAAAGAGATGTGTTCAAAAAGGAATATATAAAGAGATGGGAAGATAAAAAAACCTTGGTGAGGTTTTGGAATAAAGTAATGGAGATGTCCAAAAATGAGGTTTCCTCAAAGACAAAATTGTGAAAAGCGTTTGTACGGAATGAGTGGATAGTTTAGGGTAGTCCAAAGTTACAAAAAAATAGTTTAGGGTAGTAACTTGTAAAAGAGTGATAGTTCAGAATAGCCATCTGTAATTTTCCCTTTCATCTATATGTCCTAGACTGTTCCATTTAGAGCTAGCAGTTCATAAGCGTGTGTTTATTCGTGTCGTGTAATATGAACACGGCACATTTAGTAATTATGTTAAACAATTGATCACGACCATAGAAATTAATGTGATAGCCATAAGTATTTGCTCACCAAATCTTCTTCTATAAAAGGTTGCAATGTCTTTTTCTTTTTTAATATTCGTTAGTGAAATACTAAGTTAGTAGTGTGCGAGGACGTAGGCATAAATTGGACGATCTTAGTTAAATTACGGTGCTCTCTTGTTATTTCTTGAACAGTTTTATTGAATGGTGTATATGTAGAGAATTATTGTGCACGACTCGGTAAAGCTCCTTCATGCACTGTCCATGCTTCCATCTCCTTCAATTGGTCAAGTAGAAGATGTTGGAGTTGAGGAAAATCATTTTCATGGAAAATCATATTTTCCTGACGCATGCATACACTGCATAATAAGAGTCTTTAAACTCTGCAGCTTTTCCCAATGGCTCGATCAACATAGCTTGCATCAAGTCGTGATCTGTATCATCATTGATGCACCAAGTTAAAATTTTCAACAAACTCCAATCAAATTAAGCAGCCAAATTAACAAAAACATAGACAACCAAAGGAAATCGAATTCATAGGCAAATTTTGAAACGAACCCTACCTCAACATCTGATGTGGTCAAATATAGTGATAAAATGCAACTAGTCATGGAGTTTGATTTACCCTTCAAATTAAACTCTATCATCAATTTCATTTTCTGTAGTCATTGGGACATTCTCGAAGCATATTTTGAATATCCATATGAACACTCTCAGGCCATATTATGAAGTATTCATCGGGACATACAAACCAATCTTTCCAATATAATGGACCACTTGACCGATTCTCTCATCTCAAAACCCACATAACATTTTCAACTATTAATGTATAATCGAGCAACTTGTATTAAGAATAAAATATACGGAGTATTTTTCAACGACGAATCTAAGATAAACCAATTTCAATTTATAGTCATGTATAAGAATCTGATTTCAAAAAGGCAAAATAATCTGCCCAATGTAAATCAGGACTTCTCCGAAAAGGGACTCGAAATTTGATAAAAACGTTGCAGACATTTGGGTGGCATGATATGAACACAATATTGTATGAGAAAAATGCAATGAAATTCGGACAATAGCAGAGAACATAATAAAATTAAGTTTACCTAATTATGTAAAACATAATAAAATTAAGATAATAGCAAAGAACATTCTCGGGTCATATTTTGAAGTGTTCATCGGGACATTTTTGGGGTACATTTTGATGTATCCATCTTATGCTTTCTCGGGGTACATTTTGATGTATTCATCTTATGCTTTCTCGAAGAACATTTTGATGTAATCATCAAGACATTCTCAAGGTACATTTTGATATTATCATCAGAACATTCTCGGGGCACATTTCAAGTACTTATCGGGACATTCTCAGGACACATTTTCATATATTTGTCGAGGCACACTTTGATGTATTTATCAGGGCATTCTCGGAGCACATTTAAATGTATTTGTCGGGACAATCTCGGGGAACATTTTAACGTATTCATCGGGACATTCTCGAGACACATTCACAAGAGTGTTTAACTATTTTAATGTATTCATAGGGACATTCTCAAGAAATATTTTATGTGTTCATCGGTACATTCTCACGACATATTTTGTTTGTTTTCATGGGGACATTCACAGGGCACATATTAATGTATTCATCGGGAAATTCTCGGGGCACATTTTAATGTATTCATCGGGACAATCTCGGAGGCCTTTTGAATGTATTAATCGGGACATTCACGGAGCACATTTTGATGTTATCATCAAGATATTCTCGAGGAACAAGATGTTATCTAGGTACATCCAAGACTTTTTAGTCTCTATCATTAGGGAATCCGCTGCATCATAAAATTCAAAGTACAATTTCGGACGCTCATTCGAATGACCCGACTTGATGGGTAGAGGTCTCATCGTGATCCCTCCTCGTAGCTGCCGTACTCGCATCATGACTTTCAGCATGCGGCTCAAGTCCACTAGCTCCTCTGGTAGCACTTCCCAATGAATCCATATGCCTCTCTCCTCTCCATACCGTCTCCATGGATGGATAACGACTTCTCCCCTTCCATGCTATGTGATTTGAGATCCTCCGGTGCCAGTCCATCCCGCTTCCGTCTCTTCTCAGCCCCCCAACCTCGTGAAAAAGCAAACACAATGTCCGATCCACTCGTGAGAGCCTTCCCGTATTCCATGAGCCCTACCTTCAAGCTCACCGTAAGCCTCCGGCTACTAAAGCTGCCCTAAACACACTCCAGACCCACTATACGCCCTACCCCGTCCGAGAGACCATACACATTTACCCCAGCCCGCACCCGTTGATCCTTTAGTAAACAGATCAGCATCACCGATAAGACCCACACTGCCAAAGCCACCGACATGATCAACCAACACCATCCCTAAAACCCTAGCATCAAACCCCCAACCATTGTTACGTAAACCCACTCAACTACACGCCCCCCTCACTGCCTACAGCCCTAGAACTCAAAACCATAGAAATCTACTGTCGGACACCTTCTTCATGATCACGCGCCAACAACAAACCAAAACTCTCAACCCTAGGAGAGACCTGACGTCTTTTCCCTTGTTGAATGTTTTTTTTTTAAAAGAAAAATGTTAAAATTAATTTTTGTATTTTAAAATTAATTTTGACAAATAACAACCGAATGTAGATAATATCACGACTTCCAAACGCCTAGTTTATAAAACATATTGTACACGTGACGCGTTGTTTGTCATATAAGTTTTATTTATTGACATATCATTTTGTACAAAATTCAAGAAAATATCAGATTTCTTTTAGATTGAATTTTGGACTAGTTTTATCACTCGACTTTGTTCGGGTCTCGTTACCACAATGCGTAATATAATTTATTAATGTTGATTAATAGTCAAACTGAAAATTGAAATTGATTGTATTTCTATAAAATTAGTAAACATGCATTCAAGATTTAAACTTTAAAATTGATAGCCGACCAGATTTGTTGTTTAACCCGATCAATTAACAAATATTGCCGGTTTTGGTGAATCATTTTTTTAGAATGAATATGAGCGATTTGAACTTTTAAGGCTTACCAATTAGTGAATTGGGTCAAACCCTCCCTACAACTAATAAAACGCTTACCAATTAGATTCTTAATTATATGTGTAACGGGGATAGATTGTAATACACAAATACTTACTAGGATGACGGGGGCCTCCAAGAAATTGTATTGTATTGGCGAGAAGCTCCAAACACCTCTTCTCTCTCTGGACTTGAAAGAGTTCCGATGCCAACTCATCATTTGTCACATCTCCAATGGCCTTCTTCAACTTCTCTTTTGGGACTTGATGATGATCACAAATTTCTGATGCCAACTCCTCCTCTTTCATTTTCTCTTTCTTCTCCGTGCTCGAAAGTTGACTCAAGATTGACTCCCATATATCCCTTTCTTTGAATTGCTGTGAAATGTAAACCCAAGCAAAGCCTTCAAAATGACCCCCAACTCTTTTGTTGCCATAAACTTGCTTGGCACGAGTCGAGCGGTCTTTCCCAGACCACCCATGCCGGACATGCATATCACTGATTCTGATCTGCGTGCACCTAGCTACTGGATGATCTTCTTGGCCGACATCAAGCAAGTAATCAACTATCTCTGTACGTAATCTTGTGTTCCAACCCAACAACATTATGGTCAACAGCATGTGCATAGTCTTGTCTCCTCCTCCACCTGCTGCTTACTGTTGATCCAGCCCCTTCACCACCAGCTTTGGTCTCTCTTTGATGCCATAAATTTGCAATCTTGTTCTTAGTTTGGTCAACCTAGTTTTGATGGCTTCAATTTTGGACCAAACCTGGTGGAGCTCTACAACATGCATGTTTGATGGAAAAAAGCGTACCTCTTGATGCGGTTCACAACACCCTCTCGCCTGTTTCTCAAGGCAGATTTGAGAGCGATGCGCTAGCTCGATCACATCCTCCACATCGATCGTAGGCTGCTAATTCTTTGATCTGAGAAACCCAGTTGCGAACTCTGTGGCTCTCGCCTTGGCGTCTCTTAAGAAACACTGCATCCACTCCAGCTCGATCTGCATCTCCTCCACTTCATCTCTCATGCACACCACTCAACAACTTGGCATTTTTAATTATAAAGTTCCCCACATTTTCGATGGCAAAAGACAGATCGAGCAGTATCAGCCATGATGGATCAATTGCTGAATATTTCTTGGACACACAAATTAATTCAAGCTCAAGGTAGAGAGAGATATTTGCAAGCTCTTCTGCAGATTAGTATTTGTGTGCAAAATCACAAGTTATTATTGGTCTTTGGAAATAATTGACGTACTTGGGCAATAAATGAGGTGAAGTTTTCTCTTGGAGAACGAGGCATGCAGGCATATCACACACAAACTTCAGATTATGCAATGTGTAATTACGAATTAATTATGAAAATCAATTATGAATTAATTTGAAGATAAACTTATCTTACATTTATGTCTTTCTTTTGGCAAAATAAATTATTTTTACCTTATGTTTAGCTGAAAATTGTGATGTTAAAACAAAAAGATTTTGCTTAGTTTTGTTTTAAAACTATAATCAGCAGCTTCCATTAGACCGGACAAAAGAAGCCATATATGGAGGAGTGCTTTGCCAGTTCATAGATGGCAGTTCAAATAACTGTTCAGGCGATATCAAGGGCAATTTTGTCCATACGGGTAAAAAGGTGTGAATTTATACTAAAGAAACCCTCTTATTTCTAATCTCTAACTTTCTAATCACCACACAACAACACACTACATATATATTCCATTATTCCAATGTGAAATAAAAATTAAACTGATTTATTATTTTTATTTTGTTATCAGTTTAGAACACAAAAATGTCTAAATGCACCAGTTTTAATAAATCAATAAATTTGTTCATCCACACTCAGATAATTAATCCTTATTTGAGGACAAATTATAGTTAAAATCCATCTTTATTTTCAAGCGTGTTCTTCCTTCACACGCATCTTATGTAAAAAATGATAGACACAAATGATGCTTTAAAAAACGTGTGGTTCCCACCATCATTAACTTTTTTACCCATTAAATTTAGGATCCGCTGGTATTTAATGTTTTTCACATACAAACAATTTGATAACACATCTACCACTTAATAATCAAAACCCACGTCTTTCACACTAGTACCGTTCATCCATATGGACTAGAGAGGTACAAACATGTAATTATATGGATATGTATATGAGAACATCATGCACTTTATTCAATGAATCGAACTAATATAATACATGAGAAATAGAAGAAAAGGATGCCGAATCAGCAACCTTCGAGAGGACGAAGAGGCTACTCAGTTTATAAAAGAACACTGAGATCGAGAATGAGAAAAGAATTACCAATTCGGTAGTCTTCAAAAGAAAGGAAAGATTACAGAGAGATGAGAAATCTGACAGATAACTAAAACTAACCCAAATCTTTCTCCTCTAACTAATATGAAATCAATCTTATAAATAACAACTATAGAAAGTATTCCGTTCCCAATAGAACTCTTGATCCTAATCACTATCTTACTATTTGATAATTCAAATAGTAATTACTGATAATTACTATTCAAACTCCAATCTCATCTTGTTCCATAGAGCCAGTAATTAATTTGATACAAATTTGTGAGCGTTTGATATTTTATAGGATAAAAAAATCATACACCCAAATTAATTATCATTCGAAGGTAAGGCGATTGAAGGGGTTGTCGGGTCTTAGTCGACCCAGAAAATGCAGGTAGAGTTTTGATCTGAAGAAGGAGTTGGAAGTTGGTGATTAGGCCGTGTCTAGCGGGTATTTTCTAGGCGGACCTATGGCCGGCATGGAGCTCGTTTCTGGATCTATGGCGTTCGCTTTCTGATTTGCTATAGGAGGGTTTATGTTTAGTTGTTTTGTTTTCTTTATTTTGAGGATTGCTTTACTTTAGTTTGAGGATTGCTTTGCTTTGGTTTGTTTGGTTCAGTTGTTTATTTTGTTTTTGGGTCGTGTCTGAAACCAGCATCTTAGGTTCGACTTGTTCCGGATACTAGGTATATTCTGGTTGTAGTTCTAGGTTAGTCTGTAACTACTGTGATTCATTGGATATAATCAATAGATTATTATTTTTCAAAAAAAATTATCATTCGAATATAAAAAAAGTTAAAGTTCATCCCTATTTTCAGGGTGTGATGAGCAAGATCGAACGCAATTACTTTTCGCACTCACGCAGTTTGTGTTGCTAAATACGACACTACTTCTAGGTCTTTATACTTTATTAGATTTTTTCAAATTGATATGAGTAATGTGTATCAGTTTTGATCAATTTGAAATATGAAAATTTAAATGTGAATCTAACTTAAAAATTAAAATATTTTTAAACAGCTTTTGAAATCTACAAAATTAACAAAAAGATGATTAACTAATTATAAATCATAACATGAGAATAAGATGATTAACTTTACATGTAACTAGATTAGAAGCATGTGTGATTCACGGAAAATATGTGAAAAACAGCTTAGTAATTTTAATTTTGTACAAAAAATTATTTATTTATAAATGTAACAAAAAAACAAATAAATTATAATTATATCACATTTAACTATACAAATAAAAAACTATTAAAAATTATAATTATAAAACTGACATCGGTTGATCCCAATGAAGATTTCTCTATAGACAATGTTTTCTGTCCAACGCTTATAATTTTTTTCGTCTTCCAAAATTAAAATCTTTAATCCTGATGTATTCTACACCGAATAATGTTGGGGCAGCTTTGGAGCTCATTGAGGATGCGAGACTCGCTTTTGTACTTGAGTTTTTTTTCTTTCTTGTTCAATATAGCCAAATAAATAGAGACAAAATCTTCTCTCCCGAAAAGAGGACCTTGGACTCAATCGAAAGGAACCTTCTTCTTTATCATACGTCTCAATCAATCTAATAGCTAATTTGGTTGTGCGTACATACCAACTATTAATATAAATATACATACATACATACATTACAATTATCTATCAATGATCTTATTACATTGTTTATAGGGTTAATTAGTTCTAGATCCTCTGGACTTATATGAATTTTAGATTTGGCCCTTGTTTAGGGTTTTTGCTAATTTAGAACCATGGACTTACCAAAATTTGCAACTTGGTCCAAACGACTTGTTATAACCGGTTTCCAACTGACATGTCATTTCCTCTATCCACATCACTCTTCCACATATGCAAAGCTGCCACGTCAGCCTTCTCTTCTACCAAAACTGAAACACATCCATAGAGAGACAGTATTCTTATAATCTAACGTGAGTTTAATTCATTTCCATGATGTTCGTATATTAATTCTCAATTTTTTTATAATATAACGTGAGTTTAATTCATTTCTGGTGGCAAATTAGCCAGTACCATATCATCCAAATGGCTGTCTTTTTCTATGTGAATGGTCAGTAAGCTCACCTAAAACAACGCGATGATGACCTTTTGTTAATTAATTGTTTTGCCTCTGGTTTTACTCCATGATTGTCAACTGCATATATATGTTAAACTTTTATGTGATTTTGCTCAAAAGTCTGTGTTGATCTGGCAATTCATGGTCTGGTAACTTTCGAATTTACATTGATGTTCTCTTCAGATAATTTGGCCACTATAGCCTATACATGGTCTGAGAAAAAAAAAAAGAATTTTGTCTCTATTTGGAGGTGTTTCAGTTTTGTAAAAGGGGAGGCTGACGTGGCAGCTCTGCATATGTGGAAGAGTGACGTGGACAAAGGCAATGACATGTGAGTTGAGAACCTGTTATAACAGGTCGCTTGGACCAAATTGCAAATTTTGGTAAGTCCAAGGTTCTAAACTAGTGAAAACCCTAAATAAGAGTCAATTCTAAAATTCATACAAGTCTAGGGGGTCTAGAACTAATTAATCCTTGTTTCTATTATATAACTTTGAAACTACTACTATTTCTACAATTTAGTGATTCTACTGGTATTACTCTAAAATGAATCAACAAATGTTATTTATATAGTGTATGAAACTATGAGTAGTGATGAGCGGTTAATTGATGGGTAATGAATGGGATAGTGACCAACGATTAGTGTGGTAGTGGGCGGTTTGGTTGACATGGGTAGTTATTAACATGTACATGTGTTAATTAAAAGGTTGTGGTAGTAGTGGGAGGTTTGAATAACATGGGTGGTTGTTAATTATTTGTGTGTAGGTTAGTGGTAATCAAATTACAATTGTTAATTAAAAAAATATCACTTGTTTGCAACGATTAATAATATAAATATACAATAATAACAATATAGTTGCTATTGCTAAATGCATAAAATGACCAACAAATGTTCTCAACGAAAACACCAAATGAACCGTCTTCTTTAATATATGATTTTAATGTTCAAAATCTAAAAAAAAATATTGGATTTAATAAATATATTGCTTACATATAAATAAGCCCATTTTAATTCATTTTCGTGGTCCACATTGATTGGTCAACACTAATTAATTGCATAACATTTTAGTTAAATTATGTGTGCATATATATAAATGATGAATAATTACATACTGTTTAATCAAATTATGATTTGATTTTGAAAACATGCATATGCTATGTATGTAATTAATCTAGGTCCGCATCAAGATACATGATTTGGGCGGGAATGATAAAAAAGGTTGGAAAACTATTGAAAACTATTTGAATGAATTAAGTGATTATGAATGAGTGAGTGGTTAGTTATTTGAATGTGGGTGTGGGGGTGGGTGGGGGTGGTTATTTGTATGTGGGATTGGGTGGTTATTTGTATGTGGGTGTGGGTGTGGGTGATTAATTATTTAGATTGTAGGTAGTTATAATATGTAGAGTATATATAGAGCTAGAAAGTACTCAAAGTAGTAGTAATAGAAATAGTGTATTTACATATTGTGGTATGTAATAGGTATATACATAAAGGTATATTCAATAGTAGTGTATATATATAATGTACGTAGTATGTATTTGGTGTATGAGTATAATGTATATCAGTGCATTGATATAAAGTTATATCAGTTAAACTAATAAGATGATGACACATCATTTAAAATCATGGATCCGGACGGGTCGCTCCGCTCCCACAAATTCACTTGGGTGGGTATAAGTG
>JAYMTA010001547.1:0-19537 GCA_036897625.1 Pelargonium cotyledonis
TATATATATATATATATATATATAAGTTGAAATATGCAGATGCTTGTGACCAGAATTGTGTAATATAAATGGACTTTAGATCTCCTTTTTGTAGCTCTACATTTTCGTGATTAAGTTGGAAACTATAAAAGTACATTTTCATATCATTTATAACACTAGAGTTTCTTATAAATGATATGTAGAAACAACTCAAAATTTGTCAGAAGCTTCAACTGTTAAGAATATATTAATTATTCTTTTAGGTTTTGGAAGTTCATTTTAGAAATTTCTTCTGAAATCCACATTTCATTAATCAAATCGCTGATGACATGCAAATTATTTTATAGGCTCATTTTATAAAAGATAAGCGTTGCAACACTGCAAAAGCTGTTCTTGCTTTAGAATCTATGTACAAATGGGCCTTAAGTGGAACTCCACTTCAAAACCGTGTTGGAGAACTCTATTCTTTGGTAAGTTTCCCTTACATGAGCAAGTTAATGACAATGTGACATTATGTTGTGAATCTTATGCAGCTCTAATTCCCTTTCACAGATCCGTTTCCTGCAAATAGTTCCATACTCGTATTACTTGTGTAAGGATTGCAATTGCAAAACACTTGATTATAGGTACTGCTTTTTGCTTGGTGTCTACTCTAATGTATGTCCTTGCTGTATATTACTAGTCCAATGCAGGTGTAAAATCATGGGTGGCCTACTGCCTACCTGTGACTTCATTATTTGGCCATATGAACATCTATAACCTCTGCCTGGGATTGCTTCATCTTCTTTCCTCAATAGTATTTTAATTTAGTTTTTTGTGCAAGTACTTTGGGTAAATGCCTTAATAAACAATTGATAGGTTAGTCTGCATGGAATCTTGTGATGGTTCTGTTGTATGTAATCATCTATGATTCTCCATAGAGCCTACACATAAACCATCTTGATTTATATTTTTGCACTTCATTTTATATTTTATTTGACTTGTTTCTGTAAGAGAAGGGTATTTTGCTGGTGTTGCATTTTATTGGAGCATTATGTAGTTGCCTGATGTCACCACAGCATAACCGGGAAAAGGGCCTTGAGTTGCAAATTGTTTCCTAGAAAGCACAAGTTTGATGCCATGGCAGGATAGCTTTTTTTATTCTAGTTAACTTAGTGATGATGCTTGTTCAAAGTACCATTAATAATTTGATGGCTTAATTTCTTTTTACTCATTACTTATTAGACTCTCTAAGTTTGCAATGCTTTTTCTGTACTTACTAATTAGTAATTTCCCCCCTAATGCCATTTACAGCAACTCAGCAGACTGTAAAAACTGTCCCCATAAAGCCGTGAGACATTTTTGTTGGTGGAATAAAGTCAGTTCCATAACCTTTCACACTAGAGTATTCTTTTTGTACTTTTTAAGTGTTGTTTGTAAAATAAATTTCTGCTGATTTATTATTTAATTCTCATCCATTTCAGTATGTGGCTACACCTATACAATTAAATGCTAGGCACCACTTCGGTACTAGGGCAATGATATTGTTAAAGCATAAAATCTTGAAAAATATATTACTCAGAAGGACAAAGATAGGCCGGGCTGCGGATCTTGCACTCCCTCCAAGAATTGTAATGTTTTCTTGCTTAATGGCTAAGATGGCAACTCCCTTTGAAAGTATTTTTTACTTCTTGTTCCTAATGCCTTTCCTAACAGGTTACATTGAGGCGGGATACGCTTGATGTTAGAGAGGAAGACTACTATGAATCATTGTATAATGACAGCCAGGCACAATTCAATACGTAAGTATCTTTTGTTGTAACTATTTCTCCTACTTGCCTTGTCTAGTATTAGACAACTGACCATTCTTTTGAAGTTTCCTACTGAAAGCCAGGCAAAGTAGTCCTATTGAAATATGAAGGTAGCTTGATTGTTAGGTCTAAGGATCTCTCACTATCAGATGTTCATAATTTAGGATGTTTAATAATTTTAACATGCTAGGTATCTAAACTATTGGTAGTGAAGTAGGTAATCATATTTTGGTGCATAATTTTTGTTATAAAGATGAGTAGCGTACATGGTTACCTGCATCAATATAATGATAGTCAGCTGGGTAATGCGAGCGTTGGAACTTAAGATTTCACAACTAATCTACAAATTATGTTGATCCATTTCTTGCCAGTCCTGAACACATGGTAGAGGTCGCAACTAATCTACAAATTATGTTGAACCATTACATGCCAGTCCTTTATTGAAGTAATGCATTAAGAGTTCTTCTATGCATTAAGTGTTCTTCTATTTAATATCTAGTTAAGCTTAATAATATTGCATAGTGTAGCTCTTGTCAATTGTAAGGTCATTCCCAAAAGTTTGAATGGCTGCTGATAGCAATCATAGCTTTTGAGATTGAAAAATGTTTATTTTTATGGTTCACCTTCAAAAAAAAAAAAAAAAATACATGTATGAAACAATCAGTTATTCCATGACCTCTAAGATGCAGTTTTAAACTATTGTTGGATTTATTTGCTGCTATGATGAACTCTTGAATCGAATCCTGATGAACATTTATGTCAATCTCAAATATATTTGTTTGTGCAATGAATTTTCTTCCCCGCTTAATTATTCTACGATAGGCAAATTTTTTAGTTAAGAATGAACAATTAACTGTAAGAAAAAAAAGGCCTTCATTTGACTCATCCATCAAGCCATCATAAAGTGTACTAGTTTTTGGTTGTCTCTAACCTTTTAGTTTTGACATTAATGGGGGAATATATTCATCTCATCTAATGCTTTTTAAACCTTATTTTAAATATTTTATTGGAGTGCAGGCTTCATCATTAGAGGTGAAGTTTATCTCTTTTATTAGAATTTTAGCATGGAAAAAGTTCTTTTATGGTTTCATTATCTCTACCTGCATCACATAATTCTAACATGGATAACTGATATATTTTATCCTCTGCAGTTATATTCAAGCGGGGATTGTGACAAATAACTATGCTCACATATTTGACCTTCTCACTCGCTTGCGGCAGGTGGAGTCTTGACATTCTATCTGATATTGTTGCTTCTTTATAATTTTATTATTGTCTTAAAAGCATGCAATGGCTCTCTGATTCATGTGGGTGACATTCTTTCTGATATTGTTGCTTCTTTATTATTGAATCGTTGGCTCTCTGATTCCTATGGGCAATTTATCTTCCACAGTTACCACGTAATGGTACATCTGAATATATGAAACCGTGTAATATGAATTAGTATTTGTATTCAGGTTAACTTGTGGCTGTACTTTTTTGAAGGGGACCATGGCCCTGGTGCTTTAAGCGTGTTAGTATGCTACACATTGAATTTTGTCATTGAATATCTTTGAATAACCATCATGCTTTACAGTACTGCTCCCTGTATCTGTTGAATGAACAGTTTCTAGGTTTCTAATAATCATTTAGATTGATCAGGCAATTTAGATGAACAAGTTTTATTAATTTGATTTTTGTTTCTTGGGCATCGTGATTTATGGCTCAGATTTGGAGTTTATGCAATATTGGGCATGCTTTTTAGTTTAAAATATCATTCGTCTCCTTTTATTGTTCTCTGCTTCTGTAGGAGAGATTTTCGTATTACATTTGTCACCAAGAGAACTAAAAACTTGCTTCATATGGGATGCTAATTCTTTTTATAATTTTTCTTGCGATACTACAGGCTGTCAATCACCCTTATCTTGTGGTATATTCTAAAACTGCTGCACTAAGAGGTGGTAACATGGGTGCTAATGAAAGTGGGGAGCAAGTCTGTGGCCTTTGTCATGATCCAGCTGAAGATTCTGTTGTGAGTTGATTTGTTATTTTCCTTTTATTTCTGATTGGATTTCTTCGAAAACTAAAATGTTTTTATTTTTTTATTAACTAATTCAAAGAGATTCTGCTTGCACCTAGTATTTGATTTGTTATTTTCCTTTTATTTCTGATTGGATTTCTTCGAAAAGTAAAATGTTTTTATTTTTATTAACTAATTCAAAGAGATTCTGCTTGCACCTAGTATTTGCTAAGTTTTCTTTGTTTCGGTAATTGTGTCAGGTCACCTCTTGCTCTCATGTCTTTTGCAAGGCTTGTTTGATAGACTTTTCTGCTTCATTGGGACAAGTTTCATGCCCATCATGCTCAAAGCCACTTACTGTTGATTTCACTACAAATGTTGATGCTGGAGATCTGACCAACAAAACAACAATCAAAGGGTTCAAGTCCTCAAGTATTCTGAATAGGATTCAGCTTGATGATTTCCAGACAAGCACAAAAATTGATGCTTTGGTATGTGGTCTACTAAACTGTCCATATTTTTCCTTCAGCTAAAGTTGTTGAACTTGAGAAGGTACAAATATGTCTGCATGCTTTTGACTTCATGATCCTGCCTCTCTTTCATTAACATGGCATAAAACTAATAACTTGTTAAGATGAGAACAAGTTCTTTGCAAGTTGCAAGTGAATGTAGTTATGGAATATCAGATATGATTCAACTTGAAAGTTCTTCAAGGAAAGGAGAACCTGTTTTACCTGGATATTTACAAGGTTCTCCACTTTTTTATTTATGAAAAAGTCACATATATAGTTCTTTTCAACATTATGGTCCTTATCTCCATAAAGGATAGGAAGGTGCGTACTGTTATACGCAAAGACATCTTATGCATATCTTCTTTCTCATTTTTTTAACCTCTACTGCTTTCTGATATCTTGTGTTTTGCAATGTGTCTAGAGGGAAGAAATTAGATTCATGGTTGAGAGGGATGGATCTGCGAAAGCAATTGTTTTCAGCCAGTTCACATCATTCTTGGATCTGATAAACTACTCTCTTCAGAAGGTGAAATTAGCTTTGCTTTGCTTTCCATTTCCTTTTTTGCATGTAACAAAGAAACGTCACTAAATGTGATGAATTTTATTGTAGTCTGGCATAAATTGTGTTCAATTAGTTGGAAGCATGTCTATGGCTGCTAGAGATACTGCTATCAAGAGATTTACTGAAGATGCTGATTGCAAGATCTTCCTCATGAGCTTAAAAGCCGGAGGAGTTGCTCTCAATCTTACCGTAGCATCACATGTAAGAAATATCTTGTTCTTGTTGTAGTTAATCCTTAATATCATATGCACATGGAGCAATGCATAGTATCATCCATAATTAATTTGCTGCACTAGTCAGATAATGAGCAAAAAATTTACCCATCATTTTTTCCAATATATCATATGCACATGGAGCAATGCATGGTATGCTCCATAGTAGATCTGCTGCACTAACCAATTTTTTTTATGCTCCATGTTTTTCCAATTGTGATGTTCTGCACTAACCAATGTCGTTCCTTCCTGTAATTGTTTTATCTGCTGAATCTGGTTAGGTTTTCTTGATGGACCCTTGGTGGAACCCAGCTGTTGAGCGGCAAGCACAAGACAGAATCCACCGAATAGGGCAGTATAAGCCAATCAGGTGCCACCTTTTGCTCACATCTAGGATTGTAACTTATCATAAACAATTATCAGAAATAAATAGAACTGTCATTGTTGTTTCCGTTCACAGAATAGTGAGGTTTGTAATCGAGAACACAGTTGAGGAAAGGATCTTGAAACTGCAAGAGAAGAAGGAACTAGTGTTTGAAGGGTGAGTATAATTTGTTTGGTTGGTTTTAGTGTCCTTCCTGCAGCATTGATCTAATTATATATTGATGTGATTCCACAGTACTGTTGGTGGCTCTTCAGAGGCCCTTGGGAAATTAACAGTGGAGGACATGAGATTCCTTTTTGCCAATTAAGCTATCCCTTGGAGGAAGGAGAGATCTTGTTTTTGGTAGTTGTTTGGGCTATAGCTCTCGCCTCTCGCTTCGTCATTAGTAGCTCTGTGTTGATCAATAGTCGAAGCTTGATATTTATATGTAATCATGTGCAAGTACTGCAGTTTTTGTAGCAGAACCCTTTGTATTATATTATGCTAATTAATATGCGTTGCAAAGCTACACTTTGAATTAAATTTCTAATAATTTCAAAGTTTGAGAAAGTGGACCATTAATCTAATAATTTATTATATATATTTAATCAAATTTGTGAGGAAAAGTCAAAATTGAGTTTTACGTGGCATAATGTCATTGGCTAAGAGAAGCAATCCAGTACAGCGGAGCCACACCGGAGTAGACAGACAACTAGTCGGTTGGATTTTTAATTAGGAAAGAAAAGTGGCACACAGTTACATCAATATTTTCCTTTTTTTTTGTTTTCTTCACTTGAGAATCGCGTTCGTCTGATTCTCTCAAGTCCTCTCTCCCAAACCCAAAATCTGTCTCTCTGAGACATACTCAGAGCTGAAGATTCGCCGTTGAAGATGATTCAACTCTTGTACACCGTGATCCTCGCTGAAATGGCTCTGATACTGACCCTTCTCTTCAAAACCCCTTTGAGGAAGCTGGTCATCTTGACCCTTGATCGGGTCAAGCGAGGTAGGGGTCCGGTCGTCGTCAAAACCGTCTCCGGAACCCTTCTCGTAGTGCTATTGTCCAGCCTCTACAGTATGGCCAAGATCCAGAACCGCACCGACGAGGTTGGTGCCGTTAATCCCACAGACCAGGTTCTAGCGGCTAAGCACATGCTAGAAGCTTCTCTTATGGGTAATCATTTTTGATTTTACTGATTTTTAGTGTGGTTTGGTTATTTTGATTGATGTTGGTGGTTATTGTTCATTCTGAGTTGATTGTTTGGATTTTAGTCTTTGTTGTTTGTTTGCTGAAGACAGGGTTGGAAGAAAGAAAAAATGAAAATTTGGAAGTTGATTGATTGTTTTATAGTCATTGTTGTTTGTTTGCTGAATACATGGTTGAAAGAAAAATAATGAAATTTTGGAACTTGATTAAGTATTAGCATCTATTTTTTATCCCATTAGTTTATTTTTCGAGCAACTAAATCGGTCTATTCAGATACGGAATTCGGATGAATTGGTTTTGGAGATGAGAGTAATTGCTGTGAACCCATCATCATCCAGGAATATTATATTGAAGTATGACTTTTGTATGTGGAAATAATACATTAAGCTTGTGACAAAATAAGTTAGTTGCAATGTTTAGTTAGTATTTTGTTGGAAAATGTTACTAAGAGTGACATATTTTATAGTTAAGATAGAAGCTCATTTGATTCAAGCACTCCATGTTTGATATGTTTTTCTGTGAATGTTCATTCCATTGTTGGTTGTTACTTCTATAGCTTAGCACCAAATACCTTGGGATTTGACTATGGTCTGGGGTTTAGATTGTATAACAAATTCCATGGCTTTTGGTGTTAAACTATAGGTGGTGCAGCCTGCCTATGGGAAACATGTCAAGACATGTAGGATGGTTGAGACTTGAGGGGTGTTCATACCACTAGTAATTAAGGTTTAGGACGATGTCATTGTTTTGGTTTTGGTATGATAAAACATGTACCTATTTGTAATGTTCAGATGCTGTAGATGACCTCCAATGCAGCATAGTTGGTATTGTTTCATTCTCCGAACATTCTGGAGATATTTTGAATTATGTCTTCTTATCTTGATCGTGTCCTACTTCACAAAAATGCTACACGGTTTTTCAGTTATTAGCTAGTAAGTATAAGTAGTAACTTTTATGCTTTTCATCATCTTTCTTCCCTTAGCAATGGACAAAATCATTTATTATGATTGCAAGAGTGAAAATGATATTAGAATTCAGGGTTTCAAAGAAACCTTAATAAGAGGAGAAAATGATAAATTTAGTCTCAGGTAGAACAAGATAGAGAAACAAAGATGATTTCATAGATGAAAAATAGAAGTGAAAGTAAGGCTTTTGATTTGTGTCCTTTTTCCAAGAGTGCATCTCTGAGGATAATCTCTTGAAGTTTGCGGTGGAGAAACTAGCCCCTGGTAGATTTGTGGCTAACTTACTAGCCAGATGTAGAAGTTACCTTAACAACAAGATAGGGCGAACTGCAAAAGGCCATTTCATCCTTATAATTGAACATATTCTCTATTACTTAAGAGCAGTAAACTCATGTCCAGTAGTAAGACTGTCACATTAGATTTGACTTCGTGCATAATATTATTGTCCTTGGAATAATGATTAATTTTGGACTGTCTACTTTGTCAAATTAGCTTTGGGAATAATGATTAATTTTGGACTGTCTACTTTGTCAAATTAGCTTTGGGGTATTATTTTTCAAGCTGTTTGGTACTATGACTCCCTGATGCTGTGGATGTAAACTTCCAAAATTACTAGACTAGTTGTGAAAAATTGTTGGGTACTAGTTGGACTGAGAGTGCTTTGTTGTATGAGTTCATTTTAAGATTTTTGTTCAGTATGCAAGGGTTTTAAGGATGTAGAGAGAAGTGGAACTTCTGTTTGTCTTTGGTTATTTCAGTCTTGTTGCATGGTACCAAAGCACAAATAAATTTCTAGATAGAGCTTTCTATCTGCCTTGTTAGAATGCGATCAAAAGCAAATTTCATTCACTCATCATACACAATTACAATATGTATCCAGTACACAATGTGATTATCTTTCAAAAAGCCTAGGTCTGTGTAGTTTATCAGCTGTATTTTAATCTCTAGATACTGCTTCAACCCTTACAAGTTACGACACAAACTTGCCTCCTTGTTAGCAGTCCTGTTTCAGATTAGGTCCCCATGAATTTTCTATTTGTTCTGTCCTGTGTCCAACAGTTTAAGGAAATTTTACTATGTTGGTTTACTGTTAATGCTCTGTTTGTTTGGGGAGTGAATTAACCTTAAATACATAGTCTGTCTTCTAATAGTGGTTTTGACACGTAGGATGATATGTTTGAATTGTTCTTTTGAAATGCATTCAGATGTGGATGCCAGGAAAGGATATATACCTTTATGATATGTTTCCTTTGTTCATCTGTTGTGGAGTGTTTGACGGCTGTTTTTATGTTTGGAACTGGAGTTTAAAATGAAAGCTTGCATGCAGGATTTGTGCTGTTCCTCTCACTGATGATTGATAGATTACACCATTACATAAGAGAACTTCGTCTTCTCAGAAAGACCATGGAGGCTGTAAAGAAACAGGGCAGAGGTTTTGAAGATGGTAAAAATGGCCATGCAGAGGAGATAAAAAATCTCGCGGAAGAGGTTGCTTCATTGAAGGCGAAGGTGAAGAAGATGGAATCTGAATGTGAGATGAAAGGAAGCGAGGCAAAGGCTGCAGTAGCTGAAGTGGAGGCTCTAAGAAAGCAGTCTGAAGGGCTCCTCCTAGAATATGACCGGTTGTTGGAGGACAATCAGAACCTCCGGAATCAGTTGCAGGCATTGGACCAAAGCTTGTCAAATTCTGATGGCAAGAAGAGTATGTAAGTAATTTTCAGCTTAGTCGTGTGTTATGGTATCAGATTTGGGATGGAGTGACAAGTTTTTGAGTTTTGTTTGTGTCGGGGTTTATCTATGTTTATGTAAAATGGAAATGGTTAAGCAGGAAGGATTAGTTGGAACAGTGAATGGATGCATATCTGATGTGAAGTTATTAATCCTTTTCTGCTTGCACCTATGTCAACTTGATCATTGCTAATCACACTTAAGTTAACTTGAAACAAAATTATAAGTCTATTATTTTTTAACTTCTGTCCCATGGTACCAAAAGAAAGTAAATTTTTTTTTGTACGTAATTTTTAATTTTTTTAATTAAAAATCATATGCTCTAATTGACTCAAGTCATATGCAATTTTTCTATTTTGTTGGTGCAGATTGAGGGCCCATTTTTTTTAATAAGAAAACTAAAAAATTGAGCGTAGCTCTTCCTTGTAAACTCAAGACCTTATTCCACATAATGAGATTTAGAACTCACAACTTCTTATATGTTAATGTATGTTTTGGCCATTGCGTCATTTTCTAAGGACGAATAAGGGTGAGATCCATTATTCATTTATGTCTGAATTGCGTAGCAACTGATCATAAACAAATTCCAACACAAAAATAAATTCTTGTTGCTTAAGCCAACATATATATCACTCAGAGATGACACCAAGTCAGCTACAAACATGTCCTCAATCAGGCTAGTCCTAGCCATGCTCAAATTTGTGATTGTGACTCAAGCCAGTGAGCTCAAAGAAACCAACTTTGTGTTGTTCTTTCAGAACATCTCCGCCGGCCCCGAGGCTAAAGTCATCCCGGTAGCCGGAGTCCCGACCTCTGACCCCAACTGGAGGTGATTGGCAGAATGGCAGGGCACATGGAATTCAAAATTAAAAAAATCTTTCTGTGGATCTGAAGATGAAGATCTTTTTAGAAAAAATAAGCTCAGATCCGGACAATTTCTTCTGTGAATCAGAAGATGAAGATAGACCACACAGCTAATATATGCACCAGCCGGGAATCGAACCCGGGTCTGTACCGTGGCAGGGTACTATTCTACCACTAGACCACTGGTGCTTCATGTCCAACATAATTTGCATTATTTTATAATATATTGAGAGGCGTGGACTGTAGTGAATCGTACGTGCTAACTATAAAAAGGGATCTTCTGGGCAACTCGGAGCAGCACGCACTGTACACGCTCAACATTAACGTTCTCCGACCCGTAAAACTCAAACTCAACCCAGGCAAGTTCTTCTGCTACTTTCTTGTCCTCCTTCATTTTGTATTGCATGTATCTACTGATCTTATCTCTTCTTGTACTTAATTTTAGATTCAAATTTGTAATTTTGATTTCGATTGCATAGATCTGGTTGTGAGAATGTATGTGCTGGATTCGATTTGTAATTTTGTGCTACTTTTCTTTTCGTTTCAGGTTTCGGGTTTTAATTTCTCTATTTGTTGGTTCAGTTTTTGGGTTTCATTTTTATTTTTTTAATGGTTAGTGATGGGTTTGAATCATACTATTCACCGAATTACGATTGGTTGGTTGCATCTCAATTTGATTACTATTTGGGGCTAGAGGTTTTTTTCCCCTCATTCTTAATGTACAGAATGAGATTGGGAATTATGCACAAATTCTACTAAAACGTCTTTAAATTTGGGGATCTAGTGGTTGAATAATTTGATCCAGTGGAAATGATCTTGAATGCTAATTATAGATACTGATCACGCATGCTTATCTTAGAAAACTTTGCAGAATTGTTCTAGGATATGTTGCACGCACTCGATTCAGTTTAGAGTTTGCTTGTAGAATTCCATAGTTGCAGTTTGTAAACTGGGAAATGAAGGTGAAACTCTCTGTGGAAGAGTAGCGTTATCTTCTAGTTAGATGTCTAGATAAATATGGGTTGTTGATTTTTGGTTCTACAATTGATGCTTGTGATATACATGTTGGGCCAGCATCTCTTGATCTTCCTTCACTTGTGAATGCCTGAGAAGTTGCAAACTTGGAAGTTGGTCATTACATTTTGTGCTTTCTTCATGCAGAATTCGGCATCAGTTGGAGAATTACCTTAAGATTATACTAGTATACTGTATTGTGAAGATGCATCACATTCCTTTTCTTTTATCTTTATTAGTCGTTGGGAGTTCTAAATTTCAGTATGGTGGTTGCAGAATGGTTTTGAATGGAGCAGCACCCCCAAGAGGAAGTGCAGCAGCTGCTGCCAGCATGCGAAGAAGGAGAACAACAAGCGGTGGAGCTGCAGGGGGGGCTTCCGGGACCATGCTTCAGTTCTATACAGATGATGCACCGGGGCTCAAGATCACTCCAAATGTTGTTCTTGTCATGAGTATTGGCTTCATAGCTTTTGTTGCCGTTCTTCATGTCATGGGGAAGCTCTACTTTGTACGTAGGGAGGCTTAGAGAGCTTTTACTTACAAATTACAACACAAAATTGAGTTTGTTGTTGCTTATAGTTATGTTTAGTTACGAAGGATTCAAAGTTTTGATTGCTTCAATGAGGATTTACCTTTTTCGCTGTTTTAGATGTTATGTTTATTTCAACAAGGCTCTTTGCGATTGGGGATAGCTCTTTTCGGACTATATGATTTGAATTTACTAAATTCTTGTACTCTCATTGTCGAGACATCAGTTTATAGTTCTACATTTTTGAAAATTCAAAACTGTATGATGAAATACATTTTGACGTAAGTCACCAGGTAACCCTATTCAGGTAGCGATCTTCGTTCTGTTGAGGGTTCCGCATTTTTGTTCTGCATACTAAAGCGTTTGAGCTGTGAAAGAATCTTAAAATTTTACATGGTTTTGGCAAGATCACTTAACATGGAAAATGGGGGTGTCAATGTCATGAAGACCCAGTCAGACAAGAACTAGATACTAGATTGTATTATAATCATCAATGATATTTGATAATTTTGTACAATTACTGAAATAGAGGAATCATAACAAAGACAAGTACACGCAGAATTCATCCCAAATACTTGAAATCATCGGGTTTCGTTGGATTTTGGCACATTTTGTAACCTACATATAGCTACCAATTTTCTCACGATGGACATAGACAATCTTTGATTCTCTTTACAAGTAGTTTTTTTGACACACTAATAATCATTTCCTAGTCTCGTAACAGTAAGAGTTTCGTGCGTTGAGCGTGAGCCATCGTTACAAGATATGCAATCCTGCCCAAATCCCACTGTACCAGGAGTTTCAGCAGAAATGAAAAACATGGTCCTTAAAAAACTCCACATGGCCATGGGTCAACACTTACTAATAACAGCCAAGTATGATGTGGGTCAAATAAAATACATTGTTGCATAGTTTCATGTGATCTGGTTATTAATAAAAAAGGATCCTTTGTTCGGAACTATATATATTTATTGATAGAGCATGAGGTTCAAAAAGTTAAAAAAATTATAGTAAAAAATCAGCATCCAAGTGAAGTATAGTCCAAAAATGCAACCCCATATCCTCCTCATTCAAGTACATTTGAAGAGACATGTCCCAACCATTTGTCCAAAGCATAGCTCTGTGCTTAAATGGCATAAATGGGTCCCTCTCACCTTCCAAATCAAAGACATGGACATCTCTTCCATATCTGGCATTGACAAAAATATGCCCATTATGCGCTTGCCTTGATCAAAAGAAAACAAAAATCTCATCCCTCACCTATCATGCATGTGACTCCTGAATAATTTTAAAACAACTGGCAACATCATTTGCTAATTCAATCACTGCCCTTTTAGAGTATCTGTTAAACAACTCAGTAAAATCCAAACAAAATACACATATTCATACCAATTACAGTCATTGAAGTGAAAGAGCTCCAAATACTTCTTGTCCTATGGTCATGCATTTCTTGAAATCAGTATCTTGAAGAAAATGGATCCAAGATTGCTGGAGGCGGCTCATAGAGGAGACGTTGTTGAGCTGGAATCGTTGCTCGTGGATGATCCGTTCGTGCTCGAGAGAAGCTCACTAGCATTGTGCCCGGAAACAGCCTTACATGTTGCTGCAATGACAGGGCAAACAGAGTTTGTGCAGAAGCTAATGAAGCTGAAGCCAGAGTTTGCAACAAGGCTCAACAAAGATGGGTTCAGCCCTTTGCATTTGGCCTCAGCAAATGGGTTTGCAGAGACAGTGAGGGAGATTCTGAAGGTTTCTCGAGGCCTCGCGCAGCTCACGAGCAGTGATGGTAGGACTCCATTGCATTGTGCAGCCATAACTGGCCAGGTTCAGGTCATTAGAGAATTGCTTTGCTTTTGTCCAGAATGCAAAGATGATGTGACTCTCAGAGGCCAGACTGCACTTCACCTTGCTGTGAAAAACAACCAATTTGAGGCCTTTAGAACCATAATTGACATGTTCAAGGCTCCTAATCTTGAAGATCTTCTCAATCTCCGCGACGTAGATGGCAACACTGTGCTACACCTTGCAACTGCTAAGAGGCAAATTGTGGCAAGTTCCTTTCCCCCATCTCATTTGCTTGATCTTAACCGCAAAATTCTTTCTTTTTAGTAACCATTATGGATCTTTCTCAAACAGGCTGTGAAATTGCTAATTGGGGGTGATTATAAGGATCAAGGCACTGGCTGCATAGCTGATGTGAATGCAAGAAACAATAGAGGCTTAACAGCTCTAGATGTTCTTGATGTTGTGGAACAAATGGTGGGTGGATCAAGTGATTACATGCTAAGAGAATTGCTTCTACGCGCCGGAGCACGAAGAGGGTGTGAGCTCATTGCCAATGGAGACTCTACTCATGATCAAGTACTATACAAAAACAGCTTGATGGGCAATGTAGCAGAACCCGACCACGAGAATGTATGGCGGTTCTTGCTGAAGGAGGTCTCGTTTCTAAACCCTTTGAAGCTGTGGAAGAATCTGGCCATGGAAGTCAAGAAAGCGCCGTCTCACACACAAAGCGCATTGATGGTTGTGGCAGTGCTGATAGCAACTGTGACATACCAGGCAATCTTGAGCCCCCCGGGAGGCGTTTTCCACAACGACAACTCGAACGCATTTGGTGCCAACATAGCATTCAGTCCTCAAGAGTTTGTTCTGTTCATGGGACCAAACTCAATTGGGTTTTTTGTGTCACTTGCTGTCATAGTTTTGCTGATAGATGGGTTCCCATTGAAGGCGTTGCTTGGCGTGGCGGTTCGGAGCATGGCTGCAGCATATGTTTGTGGGCTGTTCTACATAGGACCTACCAGTTTTTCAGCTTCTCTGTGGGGAGCTACTGTGATAGGGATCATTTTCTTGGTGGATCTGGTTAGGTTCTGTGTGTGGTTGTTTGAGAGATGGTCTAAAGAGATCAGAAGGAAAGGTTATGTTTTTGAACATGGCACTAGTTTTGTTGGTGCTGCTGCTTGACTCACTTGGAACTCTTGATTCTAAGAGTAAGTTTCAACCCAAATAAAAGACTTCTTTAATCTCTTTGTGCCATTTTTCTTTCATTCATTGAGCTCCATAATCTAAACAATGTTCCATTTGGAGGCTGATATTACTTCACGTGTCGTTGTAAATCTGGTGGAACCCAATCTTCAATCTAGTCTTACTTCATGAAATGCAACCCCATGTTTTCTTATATAAGTCTCAAAGGACCATTAAAGCCACACATGGCTTCAAATTGTCAATAGTATCCTTGATCAGCTCGTATATCCTTAGACTTGAACCTAAACACCCCACGTTATTTTCAAATTTTTCGTTACCTTGATCTTACTATCATGTCATAGAGGCTTCTATTCAAGACTCTCTGCCTCACTGAGACATGTTGAAAGCTCTCTATCTCGTTAAGACACTAAAAACTATCATAAACAGCTCCTAAGACTTTCCTACCTTGATGCTTTAATATCACATAGGTGCTAAGACTCATTCAATGCCCATAGACGATGCGTACTAGAGGCTAGGATTTAATCTCAACATGGGCCTCATGGTAGATCACACATCTCCACATGCAAATCATGTGTTGTCGCATCATCGACTTGGTTTGTGATTATAAATAACTCTTTAGATGAAAAAATGTTAAATATTTCTACTTTCATTCTCTACTTTATAGTTGTTGTGCTCTGATTCTTTAAGAGAGATTATTACTCTCACGCAAGATATGGACTCTAATGCACCGACACATGTTTTTTACTTAACATTTATGTCATTCTATTTCATGTTTTAGATGGTGACTGGTGACATATGAAGATTTAGATATTCACAATCCAAACAGAAGGGAAATAAGTTCATCATGTCCTTGGAACCAATTCAAAGGACTATTCTTGAAGAAATTTTCTAAAATGCCATAAAACAATAAATACCTAACTCATCTATGTCAAGCAAATTAGGAGAAACAAATCTCTACTAATTTGGTGGAGCTATTCATGATATTCGTTTCGAAGTGTGACCTTGTCTCTAATGAGACCGTCACCACCATTTTCCACCACTCCTCAACCATGCCTTTTCAAGTAGGAGCCCCAAGAATAGCTTCGGATAGTATTGACCACCAAATTTTTACAATTGGTTTGAACTTAGGTGTTATTTCAATTACATAAATGTCACAATTTTAGCATTGGCCAACAAATTATGTCAATTGGTTTAAACTTAGGTGCTATCGCAATTACGCAAAAGTCATAACTTGAACAAGAAGCTGGAATAGCTCAGTTGGTTAGAGCGTGTGGCTGTTAACCACAAGGTCGGAGGTTCAACCCCTCCTTCTAGCGGTTTTCATTTTCATTTTATACCATTTTTGAGCCCATATTTGGTGTGATAAAAAAGCCCAGCCCACCATAGGCCATGAGTCCAAGTTTTTGTAAAGAAGCATTAGCTCACCACTTGGTTTATACTTCATATATTTTGAAATTTTAAGTTGTATATGTAAGTAACATTTGTTGAGTTTTCATTCTTATGATGTATGTGCATGTAGTTGCTGTTGTGTTTGACTATATATGTTTCATTTTGTTTCAATTATTGAGTCAACATTTGTATGATTGGAGATTCAACTTTTATTATGTGTTGTATATTTATATATTTGATAATAAATATTATTAGTGTTGTGTATAGTTAAATCTTAATAAGAATGTTAAAAGTTTAGATGTGTATATATATATGAGCAGAAACATAATAATAGGACAAATGAGTTCAGTCAACTTTTCATGCAGAAGAGCTTCTTAACCAACAAATTGTGTATTATTATTACTTAGAATAGATACTTGAGAAAATTACACATATTTATTCTGAAGTATACATCTTTTACATATAATTATCTTAAAACACGGAGGTGCAGGGGTGGAGAGAGGCTCGCCGGAAGAGAGGCTCGCCGGAATCATCGAGAATCTCAGATCTGATATTTTTTTTTTAAGTGTTAAGGGTCTGTTTGGCATGGGTTTTTATTTAGTTAGAAGGGTATTTTGGTTATTTTATCAACTTGGACAGAGTTTTGGATGGAAAAAGAGATGAAAAGTTTTGTGACATAGTTTAAGATAGCCAAAAGTAACAAACTATACTTAGGGTACATATATACGAAAGGTACATAATTCAGAATAAATATGTGTAATTTTTTCTATATACTTTGGCAAATTGGCAATGGATAGTTAGTGTTGCTTTCTTTCATTACATGTTAGCGTGCTTGTTGCGCTTTCTATTAATTTAGAACAAAAAACCAAGTTGGTAAAAAGACTCAGAATCTTATGTCAAATAATCACATACATACATATGTCATATCGCACTTGGTTGTTCCATTAAAATGCCACCCATCATTTGCTCAGGACTCTTTGGAAACTTCTCTTCCATAATATGTGCGTACGTGTGCATCATCCATGACGTTACCATCTTTGTTAGCAAGTAATTGCAAATTTTAAGACAAAAGTTTTGTGACTAATTTGGAAGCTCTCAACCAAATCCACCGGCTAAAGATCTTCACGGACCCATACATATTGTTGTTTTCACGTGAGACTAGGATATGTATGTGGATCTGTTATATATACGCCATGTTAGAGCTGATCCAACTTGTAATTTAACATGTTAAGTGATACTCTTAACTCAAGTCCACCTATCACGTGCAAGTTTAATTTCAGCTTCACGTTAAGTAATATTCTCAACATATGTCCTTTTATCAACCAACATACTTAAATCTAGTTTTATATTAAATTTTCTCTTAATTTCAGTTGACCTAACTTTCATATTTGAGTTTAACATGTACTTTAAGAGAACGTTGAAACTGTAACCCAATATTAAATAAAGTGTAACGAATATGATCAAATGCTCAAACCAACATGAAAGTTTAATAGAATCATGAATGTTTATCAATTGCGGTGGGTTCTTTTTGGTGCGAATGATTGGTTGGGTAGAAAAATAAAGTGAGTTGAGGGTCTCCAACGGTGTGTCAATTCTATACCCTCTCGTTGTCTCATGTTTTAGCCAGAAAGCTACCCACTTTGCGCTGTCAATGGCCCATTAAGATGCTGATATTGGAACCACAAACCCATACCCAATTTCATTGTTATTGTTTCTACTATTATACGCACTACCTCTAATTTATGGTTTTTGGGAATGGAATTTATTCATTTCTTTTCTTCTACACGCACCTCGCAACCATAAACAATCAAACAAAACAAGAGGTTGTGAGGTTTTTGACTTGGAACTCAAACCGGAACTACTACCCAAACTATATTTTCCCCTCTTTGGTTCATAGGTATTAGCCAAAAATTCACCTACCACTCACAAACAAACAACAGGAGAAGGTAGTGTAAGTGGCCAGCCAGCTACATAATATATATACATTACAGAGCTAGCAGATCGAGTTTCAAGTTGTTGAATCCTAACCCTACTCCGACCCGAAGTATTTTGGGTTTGGTTGGATCGAGTTTCAGTTTTTAGACACAAATTTATTAATCAGGTTTGAATTGAGCAAAAACCAAATTGAAAGTCTAGTACCTGCATATTCGAGTCCAAATTAACAAATCTAATGAACTGAATCTCTCTTAATTTTAT
Organism: Pelargonium cotyledonis; assembly: GCA_036897625.1. NCBI lineage: Eukaryota > Viridiplantae > Streptophyta > Magnoliopsida > Geraniales > Geraniaceae > Pelargonium > Pelargonium cotyledonis. The sequence goes on from JAYMTA010001547.1 coordinate 18,299, forward strand.
CCTAATTTACTTGCCGAAGTAAGTAACCAAACAGAGAAACAGACAGGCAGACACAGTTTTGCTGGATTAGTTTAGTTTAGATTTTTCTTTTCTGGGTCGGGGTAAACTTATCCATGTTTTAGTTACTAAACCAAAAAAGAAATCAAGGTTGGTGTCTGAATTGAGAAGGCACCAAAACAGGAGCAGAAAACCGGGTGTCAGTGCCAGATGGTGCACTTGCCAAAAAAACCTGAACTCTTTTACGCTGTTTGTCTCTGTTCCTACCAAGGCTTCTTTGACTGTAACTCACAAGAAGATTTTTTTTTTTGATGAATTTAGGTTTCTCAAGAAACCTGATTTTCATTTTCCAAAGAAATGATAATAATAAAAATTGATCTCATTTCCTACAACTCTGTTTTTGTCCATATTCACAGAGAATTGAAAAAAAAAAAAAAAAATCCCCTAATGTACTATATATGCTAAAAATCTCTCTTTTTTTTTTTTGGCTACCTCCAAAGCTCAATTGATGTTTCCACTGACCCTTCCTCACTCTGTTTCCGATTGTTCCCTCTGACTGTGATCCAGTTCTGGTCAAATCTCCAGCTGGGTTTGGTAGGGATCGCCGACAGCCGTTTGATTCTTTCCCGGGCCGAATTATCAGAAATCGTGTGGCTCTGGCTCGCCAGAGTCTCTGATTCTTCATCGGAGCTCCATAAGCATGGATCAAGAATGCTTGTGGGTGAGGCTGAATCGGGTTCTTGAAATTGCTTTGTTCTCGAAGATTTGAATTGTTCAAGAAACGGATGCTTCAGAAGCTGACCAGCCGTCCACCTCTCCTCTGGGTCCCTCCTCAAGCACTTTCCCAAGAAATCCCTTGCTTCGCCGGAGAGGCTGCTCGGGACTTGCGGCACATCGCCGGAGAACGCAATTCTGTACAGAATCGACACCGGGTCCGCCGCGTTCGGCCACGGCGAGGACCCAGTGGCCATTTCCACAATCGTACATCCCAGAGACCATATGTCGCTAGCGAACCCCTGCTCTTCCCCACGCGCCACCTCCGGCGCCATGAACAACGGCGTTCCGCTCATCGGAGACGAGCAACAAACCCGCTTGGCGCAACCGAAATCAGAAATCTTGGCGCCAGTTTCGGTTATCAAAATGTTGCTGCCCTTAATGTCGCAATGCGCCAACCCGTGCGAATGGAGGTACTCCAGCCCCTGCACAATCTGACACGTGCAGTACCCGATCCTCGTCTCGTCT